>UYYA01004150.1:0-159010 GCA_900624975.1 Angiostrongylus costaricensis | reverse complement strand
GGGCTTTGCGAATGCTTTTCCCAGCCTCTGCAACTTCGACCATTACTGCTGCTCTTCTCTCTTTAAGATCTTCTTTTATCGCCTGTCTGCATTGTAGTAACTCCCAAATCCGACTTTCTATTAACCTCGGCATTAATTGAATATATCTTTCTACTTCTGTTCAGCAAGCACGAGGTGCTATTTTATTTCTTTACTTACGCACAAGCTGACGTTTCGGCGGATTTCGCTTTCCTCAGAGCCTGGAAGGGTCAAGTTGACAGCAATCCACTCGGCCAAACACCTCCATAACCAAACAGAGAAAACTCTAAACTAAGATTTCAATCACATTTGGCATAGCTCGGCACACTCACCGCTTTCTATGAGTCTTCCACTGAGTATATCGCGTGAAGACCGAACGCACAGAATTCACATGAAAGCGTAATGTGCCCCTCCCATCAGAATAACAGGTTTATATACTGTCCAATATCATGCGTGATAACAAGGCATTCCTCCCTGCGGTTCATTTTCGGATTCTTGGAATTTATCCAGAANGCCTCTAGAGTTTTGCGCGCTTGTGTTCTCGATTCTTGCGCGAGGATCGTAACCCTTACTTCAAAATCTTCTCCGTTATGTTTCTGCGTGCTATGCGTACCTAGTGGAGTACTTAGCTTACGTTTGCCGGCTAGGTGTTCTTTTATACGTACGCAGAGTGGTCTACCCGTTTCGCCAACGTATTCGTCCCCGCACGCTTTACAAGAGATCAGATAGACTGTACCCGAACTCATGCAGTCACCGTCTCTACCATTGGGGCAAATTATGCAATTCTGCGTTGCACATAGACGGTCGTATAGGCGGTTACGAACTAGCTGGCGCCTTAGATTATTCGGTGGTATTTCGATTATCATTACCGAATTCTCTAGACTGGCCCTTCTTAAACAGCGTTTTATAGCTGCACTTACTTCATTTGAAATAAAGAATTAACCTTAAATAACGATGGATCTTTGCGAATGCTTTTCCCCGCCTTTGCAGCTTCGACCATTACTGTTCCTCTTCTCTCTTTAAGATCTTCTTTTAACGGCTGTCTGCATTATTTTTCGAGTTCGGACGTTAGTTCGCGGTTGCCTGCAGCTCGTGCGATTCCACGCTAGCGCATCAGCTCGAATGTTTCTGGAGACAGACGTCTCTTGGTGACATTCGTGCTCTGAGCTTTCATAGCGCTAACGTGAAGATGTTGAATGAGTCGATCGTATTCTTCGTCGATGTTATCGACAACAGAATCTTCCCAACAGACGACTAATGAATTGAATAAGTCCCAGTTTGGGGTGGTTCTGGGACTTCGGTTTTTGAGCTTAGCGGCTTTTGCTTCCTTACGCGAGAAATAGAATCTTGCACGAGGGACACTGTGGTCCGATCCCATGCAGAATTTTGGGATAACAGCGACATCGGTTAGGCAAAACCTTCTATTTACTATGACGTGGTCTCTTTCGTTATGGTACACTGCATTGAGAGACACCCTCGTTCAGCGCTAAGTGTGGGGCTTCTGGAATTGCGAGTTACCATGGATTCTCTTGGTCGCCGTGATAAACTCAGATAGTCGCTCACCCTGTTCGTTCCATTCTAATCCGTGGGTCCCAATGTGACGTTCTTAAAACGTTCTCCTTGCTCCAATCTTGGTCCTGAAATCTCCAATGATGATCTTGAAGAATTTATGGTCTTCTCCGTAGATCTCCAAGTCCATATAGAACGCCTCGATTTCTTCGTCATAGTCACGTTGGCGCTTAAACGACGAAGATTGTCAAAGTCGGAATTGATCCACGTCTTCTTAATCGTAAACATCCGATTCGGGTTGTTAGTTGTTCGAATGAACCAATTTTCATGGACAAACTCGTGTTGACGAGAACGCCGACACTGCCGACTCCTCTATTGTAGCATGCTTCGAGGTACAGTTCTTCTCCGGTGTCATAGACGGCGTTGAATGGATGGCGTCGTCTCGTCTCGACCTGGCCGATGACATCGCACCTTATCCTTCTTGCTTGCATGAGCAAGTCTTCTATGGAGGACTCGGGTGCAAGTGTACGTGCATTGTAGGTACATATCGTCACCACAGTTCTTTGTAATCCTGGCAGCTTCCATTGCCCCTGAGAATATAGCAGCCTCTCCGTACTCGTCCTACCCAACGCTGCGAAATTAGGGGCTCTTTTGTGGTCTAGGAAAGACGCCCGTTTTTTTTTTTACTGTGTTTAGCATTTTGATACCCACGTATAGCTTGCTGGGCTCTGCATGTAGGGGCTGGGTATGCTCACGGGTAGCCTGCTAAGCTTTCCAAGAGCGGACATAGAGCTTATTTGTTGGAGGGGTTCCTAACCGCATCCCATATACTTTCCAGTCACTTGATTGCAGGATTTTGGCCAAATTGACTCGTAGAATACAATCCGGATAAGCATGGACGCACCTACATATGCATGCATGATTACGCGTAGCAAATGCAGAAAGTATGTGCCAAATCGGTGCGGCAGAAACAGGGAATCCATCCCATGGATCCACCTGCGTCCCAGGGAACTAAAGGTTGCTTTTGGTCCGCGATTAACCCGCCATCCGCAACCTGGAGACGCGCCAGGTAGCCTCGCGACTAGTCGGCTCGAGACCCCTCATATGAAGGAAATCCGTAGTGCATATATATATTACATATGCATATATATATATTGTAAATATACATACATATAATTTTTACCCCGTATTTCCAGCAGAAATGCAACAGCTGGGAACACAAACGATACATCACGAAGACCAGCCTGACTTGCTGAATAAGTTTCGGCTTGTTTATTCACTTTCGCGTTTAAAATAAGCCATGAGGTGCAAAATCATCTATCGTAGTCTCCAAAATGTCAGAACTTCATTTTATGGAATAGAGTGACCTGTATCTTATAGATAAAGATCTGCAGATTCTAAACTTCTTATTACAGATAACAGTACCTAGTATGAGCTGACATATGCTGGTCTAACTGAAAGCGGCGGCAACAAATGAATTGTACTCAGTGCACGTCCGTGGATGAGGAAGGCTACACCACCGGAACGCTGTCGTGTGCTAATAAATGCTATGATACCAACCTCGTGTTTGCTCACTGAAGAGAAAAACAGTGGGTATTTTGGGAACTTTTGCTTTGACCTGCATACTTCGTCATAAGAGGCCAATCAGTTATGAAATAGCAAGTATTCTTGCACAAAATAAATGCTTTGACATTTAAATGACACGTCAACAAATGTGACATATATTCAGCACTTTTGTCATTCAATTTACCGCATTGCACTTATCATCCATAATGTTAGCCACATTTGTTGTCTTCGCCCGGGTTCTTGTACGATGTGAAGATCTGTCTTCCTCTCTCATTGGGACGTTAACTGCAGATGTAATGCAGTTTCCCTCGTAATTCCCAGACGGACGTGCTAGGACGCTTCCGGGGTTTCATCACAAGTAACCACCGGTCATTTCCTTGCTTATGTCTCAGATTCTTCCAGGGAAACACTGGTTTTTCTGCCGCCAACGAATCAATAATCGACCGTCGTGAATAAAAGCAAGCCGAGTACAAAACAAATCCACCTTGAAGAAATCTGAATTGACAAAAAGATTGCGTTACTTACTTGAGGATACACATGTTGAATAAAATTGCCAAATCTTCCACTGCCAATTCCTATGACTAACACGTTTGTTGTTGTATTAAGGTTAAAGAGCTGACTATTGCTCAAGATGGCCGCTTCTGAAAAACTCTGTTTATTACGCAGAGAAATTTCAACCGGAAAGGCCTTATTTTCTTCACTTTATCTTCTCGAACACCTAACCGAATGCTCGATAGTAGAAACTGATGATCAAAAGCCAAAAACCAATATAAAGTGCTAAAATTCACGGCTAGTTCAACACATGGATTTCAAAAGCGTCTCTACTGCAGCTGTTATAAATCAATCAAGGTCGAGGAGAGCTTTTCATTTTAAAAGTGGTGTGATATTGTATAAAGCGTTCTGTGTTGATCAATCCTTGAGGGATGTTGCTCCATGCAGGCGACTTTATTCGTAACATGTGTAGCATCATAGAAGTGAGTGAGTTACATTCTCGCCTATGCAATAACTTACAGTAGGCTACAAATGTATTAAGTCGGTGCTGCTACGCTACTAGACAAGTCTGATATCAAATGCTCCCAGAAACGTGGACGGCTTTTGGGTCTGTGGTGTAGCATCGAACCAGCAGCCAATCCAGTGTGTAATGTAAGGCACCTAACCACTGCGCTACACAGAGCCAATAGTGTAACATGATTACAAAATATTAGAATGCAGGGATAAGACACCGCGACCGCGCCATTAAAAGGATGAAACGGATAAAACGTGTGATACCGATCAAACATTGGCAACATGCCCTGCATTAGAGTCCATCCGTAGAGTCGTAGAGGTGTTTTAGTGATATTCTTACGTATAAACTAACATATGGGCCCACCAATGTACCACGCCAGTGCTTTTATCTTTAAAGTCTGGTACCAACCGATTTGCCAAGCAGAAGGGATGGATAAGTGAGCACATAGTGTTAGGTTTACTTTAAAACAGAATAAAGTCAATGCTTTTCAACGTTTTTCAGATGGTCCGGAAAGTACTACGCTCAAATAAGAGGGTTGGCAATGGGACAATGACTGACACCAAGTTTTGCCATTGCGTTTATGTCTAAGGTGGGAGCACCGGTGACCGATCTCGGGCCGCTACTCTACTGTAGATATATAGATGACTGTTTTCTCCTTTGCTCAACACAAGAGGAAATGGACAAATTTTTCGAGTTGTTGAATGCACAATCAGAGTATATCAAGTCCACCCGAGAGAAACCGAAAGAAAAATGGCTTCCATTTTTGAACGTACAAATTCACCTATCAGAAAATGGCTACATTACAAAATGGTACCGAAACCCAAGTAGTAAAACCATCTTGGTTCATTACCTCTCCTCTCATCTCTCTCACACGAAAAGGGCGCTTGTAAAAAACATGTTTCGAACAGAAACCAACGTGTGCACTGGAAGAGAGCAGAAAGAGGAGTCTCGGAACTTGGCGCGGCAAATAGCCATTTCTAATGGCTACGAAACTGTAGCTCGAGACAGGTGTAGGAAAAATCTTAGGCCTCCAAACGACAACTCTAGCGATAAGAAGGTCCCGTTTATCCCACCCTTCATCTCAAATGATGTAAGTGCAGCTGAATTCGATAAACGTAGTTGAAATGCCGCCGAGTGCCCTTAGGCGCCAGCTAGTTCGTAACCGCCTATATGACCGTCTGTGTGCTATGCAAAATTGCACAATTTGCCTCAGTGATAGAGACGGCGATTGCATGAGCTCGGGTATAGTATATCTGATCCCCTGTAAGGCGTGCGGAGACGAATACATTGGCGAAACGGGCAGGCCCCTCTGTGTCCGCATAGAAGAACACCTAGCTGGCAGACGTAAACCAAATACCCCACTAGGCACGCATAGGAGCCAGAGACATAACGGAAAGGACTTTGAAGCTCGTGTTACGATCCTCGCACAAGAATGGAAAACACAAGCGCGCAAAACTCTCGAGGCGTTCCAGATTAATTCCAGAAATCCGAAAATGAATCGCAGGGAAGAATGCCTCATTATCACGCGTGGTATTGGGCAGTATATAAGACTGTTATTCTGATGGGAGGAGTTCATTACGCTTCCACGCGAATAATGTGCGGTTGGTCTTCACGCGACATACTCAGTGGAAGACTCATAGAAAGCGGTGAGTGCGCAAATCTGTGTCCAGTGTGATTGAAATCTTGGTTTATCGTTTTCTTTGTTTGGTTATGGAGGTGTTTGGCCGAATAGATTGCTTTCAACTTGATCTTTCCAGACTCTGAGAAAGGCGAAATCCGCCGAAACGTCAGCTTATTCGTGAATAAAGAATAAAGATAACACCTCGCGTTTGCTCAACAAGAATAGGAAGAATTACTTGATCAACGTTTTGATTTTAGGGATCGCAATCAGCCTCCCAACGGTTTACCGCCTCGTCGTGGTTGGTAGGTGCTCCTGGGTGTCGCACTGCGATGTACGGCGGGGGATTCATCCCGTGGCAGGGTTTCCCAAGCTGAGAAGGGGTCATCAGAAAATTTAACGAAGAGTAAACCAATACCAGGATCCACCACCGCTTTGGTATCAAAGTCGCATAGTGGTAAATCTCCCTCTGATCCACAAATGCTGTAACTGCCCGTGGTGGTGAAGACCTGGGGCAGACTTTGGCCAGGATGACCTCGGGACTCCAGGGAACCATAATGGATTAGCCAGCAAATCTTCGAAAAATGGAGATTATGCCGGGGTCCGCACAACCAGTGAGCGGGCCATTGAAGTATCAAGTATCAAGTAATCAGCTCTATAAAAGCACTTGCTGTTCCGTTCGATTTTTGGGAGAATTTTTACCAAAGTAGAAGGGTGCTATACTTTAAATTGTCAGATCTAAACAAATGATGGTGTGTTTAAAATTTTGAAAAGGCAATCGAATTGTTATTATACGGATCTGCCTGCACGAAAAGCTATAAATCATGGAAAACCCACCAAAAACTGCATATTCTAATGACCCATATGGCAATTTATCTCGAATAACGCGCCACTTTCGAGTATCAGTAAGACTTGCTAATTTCACTGAAAAACATTATGAAACTAAATGAATAATTAGAACAAACAACTGAAAGAAGGATCATACGAAGTACGAACTGACGGAATGAGTGAACTGCTTTTAAAAGTATGATTCGCTAGCGCTTAGTGAAAGTGCGCACCAGTTCGATGTTACAGAAAGCCATACGGATATCCAAAAAAAGAAAGTTGTAGTTCTCTTACTTTAATAGTAAGCATAATAAATGTAGTATAGATGTGGTAAAGGCCAGTCGCATACCATGGCAATTCATGAACACTGACTACACTAATGAACTAAAATAAAAGCTAAGGAACATGTCAGCTAATACCCACGCCTCGGAGCTTCCAATGTCGTTGACGTCTGAACTGTTAACGGTTCGATTTTCAAAAGCTGTCGTTCAATGGGAAACCTAAGCGAGTCAAATAGTTCAGTTTCTCACTTTCTTCCTTCTCGCCTATTTTCATCCCATCACTAACATACTGCCATGGTATGAATTGATTTCAATGCCTGTTCGCAAGCATACCTCAACAAATTTTCACCCTCAGTTCAATCATTGCTAACTATTTCGATTTAATTTTTAACTTATTGTTTACTGCCTACACTTTTTAATGACAGGGGCTGACATATTTGCAAAACCCCGGACCGCAGGTGTTTGCAGTGGGAAACGAACGCACTATTACCCTTTCCGATGGCTAACGCGTTCTCCACCACACCATGCGGGTCCTTCGTTTCGCCTGTCTCTCAGCTAGTTCTATCAATCAGCGCCATCAGCAATCACCCGTCAGCGGAATTGATGTGGGAAGCACAAATCGGTAATGAGCTCACTTAAGCTGAGGCTGTAGTTATAACCACAATTTTAAGCGCATAGTGTGGTGATGAACGCGTTAGCCCTCAGAAACGGTAATGCCCGTTAGTTCACCACCGCAAACACCTGGGGTCCGGAGTTTTGCAAATATCTCAGTATCACTGAGGTCACTTTCATTTAAATTCTGATTTTTTAAGAGTTTTAAAATCAAAACGAAAACTCTAAAGACTAAAGCTTCAAAAACTATTTTTAAATTCTTTAAAAATATTGCTGCGCTTTTTGAAAGTTATTATAATAACAACCAGTGGAGGATGCATTGCCAGCATGAATGACCATCGGCAGATCATAGTTACAATAAGTCAACAATCAGTTCATTCGGGTAATGTTCTACTTCACTGGATTCGACTCGATGTGCCTACGAACACCCACATCGCAAAGACGAGAGGCTGCGGACGTTCAACTGAAATCATTTTTCCTATGAAGAACACGAAAGCGCGAAACGTTCACTAACAATAAAGAATGGTAACAACGTTGTGGAAGCCTAACAATGTGAAACATATTGGGATATTCAGTGTGATGTGAAACGGACCGCTAAAAGCTGAATGCACATTGGTATGACGATTTTTCCCAAACACTAAAGCTTGTTGGTTCCAAATATATGAACGATACATTAAAAAAAAGCAGAGAATACATGTGGTATGGAAACAAGATTTAGTTTAAAAGCGAAAGGCATAAAAAGACCTCAGTCATTTCTGTGGGAAAACGGACACAGTATGCATAGGGTTCAATGCGCAGTCTGCACCTCAAAAAACTAAACTCCGTCACATGAACTATGAACAACTTCTTCAACAAAACGTTAGAACAAGATTGTTGAAAGTCGACTTCCATTTCGCCAGCTTGTTATTACTGTTAAATAGTATAAGTATTGTTACTTTTGTCATTATTACATGACTTGACATCACATGTCCCACATTGTGCTGATCCGAGTAGTTCTCATATGCGGTTCATTTCCCTGCATACGCCATTGCCGAAAGCTTTTGAAGCTTTTGTGGGTGAGTTTCGCTGCTCCTTGGGAATTTCCGTATTCGTTCGCTCATCGAGTCGAGTCGATTCTCCTTGGAGTCCCGAAACAGTAGAGCTAGAGTATTACCTCTTGGATTTGAAAGGAATGAACTGGCCGCAGACAAGTTTGGTGTCAATTTCCGAACCCCGGAGAGACGAGAAGAGTGGTCGGCCTAGGGCCGGATTGAATCACTGTCTGGATAGCTTGGACAATCCGCGCAATAACCTGAACCACTACCACTGCGCTCTCCCAACTTCGGCATGCATGAACAATGTGTTTATTTTTCATCTGTTGATAAGTTCGCACGACCTTGCTGCGGGATTCTTATTCAGTTAAAGTTTCGGAAGGATCAACAGTTTCTTCAGAGCCATAATGATTTGAAATATTTGTCCTTAGCCATTCAATCCTGCGATTTATCCACATTGATGCCGAAATATTTGCAAACTCCGAACCGCAGGTGTCTGCGGTGGGGAACGAACGAGCTATTACTCTTTCCAGGGGCTAACGCTTTCACCACCACACCATGCGGGTCCTTCGTTTCGCCTGTCTCTCAGCTAGTTCTATCGATCTTTGCCACAGCAATCGCCCATCAGCGGGATTGATCTGGAGGACCCAAATCGGCAATGAACCCAGCTAAGCTGAGGCTGTAGTCGAAACCACAATGTTAAGTTCTTATTTACCTCCTCTTACTGCGATTTATGTCCATGTAGCGGTTTCGAGTCGAATCCAGAGGAGTGGAGCACCGCTTAAATAAAGTAACCTCACTCGACAGTTCTTTTCGTATAGCACGCCTATTGATTAACTGATTGTCCGTTGAATGAGTATTTTTGAACGCATAATAGTTTGTTCTGCCACGAAAATAATAGCCTTTTGGAATATTAGAATTACTAGCACTGCTTAAAATCTCACCTGAAGAACGGAAAGCCGATAGCATCCCTTACTATAAAGCAGCCTTCTTCAACGCATATTTCATCGCTTAATATGGAAGTTTAGATACGTCGCAACGTTTTCTGCTTATCTCGAGAGTGTAAATGCAATTCTTTTTAGCAATATTATTGCTTTACAACAAATGTTTTCTATGTGGGAGTTTTCAGGACGGTTATCATATGGATGTTACCCATGTCCATACATGGAAAGATGAGCCTTCGATCAAAGAAAATATTTTACTTGCTTAAAAGCAGATGGCCTTTTTCATCTAAGCAGAACTACTTGAGGTAGGCAAATAAACCATATTCAATGCCAGGAAAACTAGACACGTTGCGAGAAGTGTGGTTAAGACACGACGGAGACGAAGGGCTTCATACACCCGATTACAAAGAAAGAGCGGTTATGGCAATACCGGGAAGGACAAATGCAGAAATATTGTCGGCATCATGTCTTCGTTCTTTGATAAGCTTACACGAGTTCGATGAACTATTTTTATTCGGCTAACGTTTCCACGTCTTCGTCTTCATCAGAGCCCACAATCCGAGTTGGTAGCCTACGGTTCTTCGGTGTAAGCTTATCAAAGAAAGAATACATGTTAACTAGTAACACCGAATTTAAAGCAAAATCGCTTTTGTTTTAAAATATTGTTATTGCTCTTTCCCAGAATCATGTTTGCTTTAGGCTACTCAAACAACGCTTAAATGGTGACGATATGAGGGTTTGCTCGGCAGCACTAAAAGCTTTCACTAAGGAAGTCTCAACGCTTGTCAGGAGCAAAAAATACAGCGTAACCAAGTTGATGGAAAAGAGAAGGCGCCGTGTATAACACTGGTAAAAGGATCGGAAGATGCAAATATTCTGAGTTATTGAACCACTAGTCACAGTGCATAATATTAGCCCGAGAGAAAGCCAAAAAAACCAGGCTTCCATTTCTAAATGTTCAAACCAATATACTTTAAAATGGCCACATCCCCAAGTTTTACCGAAAACCAAGTAACGAAAATAGACGAGTTTACTAAACCCCCACAAACAAAAGGACGCTTGTGAACAACGCGTTCCAAAGAGCACCTAGTGCGTGCACAAGGACACAGCAGAAAGAAGAATCCCTGAAATTGGTGAGGCAAATAGCCATTTCTACTGCCTATGAAACTATCGCTCCTCGTGGTAGGCTTAAAGGAAATATCACGACCCCACACTATCATTCTGGTGAGATTAAGGTCCCGTTTATGCTGCCGCTTATTTCCAATGAAATAAGTGCGGCTATAAAATGTTGCATAAGAAGGGCTGGTCTAGAGAAATCGGTAACAGTGGTTTAAGCACCGCCGAACACTCTAAAACGCCGGCTAGTCCGTGACCGCCTATATGACTGTCCGTGCACAATGGAAATTGCGTAATACGCCCTAACGGTGTAGTCTGTTATTGCATGAGTTCAGGTACATATGCCTCTTGTAAAGCTGGGTAAAGACTAATACGTTGACGAGACGAGTAAACTACTCCGCGTCCACTTAAAAGACTGCCTAGCTGGAAAATTTAAATTGAAACCAAACACTCCAATAGGCGCGGATTAGACAAGGCGACATAACAGAGATTTTGAAGGAAAAGCTACTGCCTTCGTACGGGAATCGAAAGCACCAGAGCGTAAAACTCTGGAAGCGTTTTAGACAAATCCCAGAAATCCAAAAATTACCCGTAAGGAGGAGTGTCTTGTGATTAAGGGTGACCTGGCGCCATACCTAGTGCTGATTCATTGATCTGAACCGAAATGTTCCTCATCGATGTAAAACTCTGTGCGTCTGATATCCACCAAAAAACTGAAAGACTTACAAGGAAATAATAAAAAATTATGTGTTAAATTTTGTCTACTGAGGTTACGAAAGTGCTTAGCCGAGTAGATTGCATGTCAATTTGACCTTTCCGGGCTCTGATGAACGTGAAACCGCCGAAGCGTCAGCTAGCCATTGTGTACCAGTAAATGCCGTAAAACCAAAAACTTTTATTGAATTATTGATTAGTGCCAAAGATAAAACGAAGTCAATTTTCGGGAAAAGGATCGTTTTCTAAAACACCATTAGAATAGGAGTAGAGAGATTGTCTTTGCCAACACGAATTTTGACATGAACATGGAGTCTGGGGACTGCCGAGTTCATCGGTCTCCGTGTCATTTCAATGTGATGAGCATGCGGTTCTGCCTGCTTAGTACTCAGATATCTCACATACTCTTTTATCGATGAAAAGACATAAAGCACCTAATCACGAGAAGACCACACCGGAGTACCTGGAAGTCCTAACATCTGTTTTCATCACCCCACCTAAGCCCGGTTTCCTTAACGCTGCTTAAAAGAATACTAGTAGGGACACGTTATTGGACAAGAACAAAGACTAACGAGACACCAGAAAAAATTGCTCGCTGTCTGCACTCATTCGTTTAGAAGGTCTTTACTATTCTCAGCGTCGAGTCAGTGGGCAATGTTTCGATGACTCGATGATAATAGAAACGACCGCAAAAGCAAATGAAGTATAGTGAGAGTATGAGATGTCGCTGTATTGTCCGTATCGAGTCGTAGGTGGTCATGGTCATGGAAGCCTTCACAAGTAAGACCTTTCTACCAAATACATTAAGACCCTTCATGAACTGTTGTGCTGAATTCGTA
This sequence comes from Angiostrongylus costaricensis, assembly GCA_900624975.1. NCBI lineage: Eukaryota > Metazoa > Nematoda > Chromadorea > Rhabditida > Metastrongylidae > Angiostrongylus > Angiostrongylus costaricensis. The sequence continues at coordinate 146,931 of UYYA01004150.1, read as the reverse complement.
ACCATAATTTTTCAATGGCGTCATGCAACCACAAAGTAAATAAAGCAGTTCCACAAGTTAGAGGATGAAATTTTAGGACACAAATCCATTATCGTTATGCTTTATCGATTGCCGTATACACCAAGATGTCGAAAATGAAATGGACTGGACACGTGGTGAACTTCAACGACAATTACTGTGCGTGAACTGTCAACGACTATGATCTTAAGTGGGATATCGGTTCAGCAACGAACAAACCATCTATCCAATACCTTCTTGGATTGTTCAGCTAACAAAAGGTTAATAAAAAGGTTTATTCGGCTAACGTTTCAACGTCTTCGTCTTATTCAGAGCTTAACAATACAAGAAGATATTGACTATTAATATCGACATTAGGTGACGGTGACTTTAAAAATTATTGATTCTTTTTGGGTCACCTATCCAATCGTTAGAATTCTTCATGAAGAAGCAGGTTCGAAAAGTAATACTCCTCTGGTCTTGCGAGCAGATAGAACTCATTGGAAAAATCAGACATGCGACGTTGACGAACAAATTCACTACTGACACCTGTGCGGATTCCTGGATGATGAATGAAAGGAAAGTAGTTAAGTGGAACGTTGAGGCCAGAAATAATTTCAGACACTCATAGAGCTATAAGAAATTCATTGCCAGCACGATCTTTACTTGCTATCGCTCCAAAGTTCTAGAAGAAAAAAATTCCTGTTTTCTACAAAACTCCGAGTAGGATTTCGTCCAGTTTGTTAGCCTTATTTAACTCCAAGGGCGCGCGTGGAGCAGTGGTTGGAGGCGCCACTGCGACACACACGTGGAATCGATCCCCGTTCCCATGGCTCGCCAAGCCTTCTATCTCTCCTGGATCGGCAAATGGTACCAGACTTGTCTGGGAGGACAGCAGCACTAGCTCAATACATCAGTAGGCCACCGCGAGTCATTGTAAAGGTCAGATAGGCATTTAATCACCTCCAAACGATGCATAATGAAGCAGAATGCATGGCGCATCCCTCAGGGATTGATCAACGCCGAGAGTTTTATCCTTTTATTTAACTCTAAGACATTCACAGAAACCTATCGGTGGAGCTCAGAACAAGATTTCTTATCAAAACAAGTCAATAATATTCGACAAATGCTGAGAATCATACGTTCTTAAAAAAAAGGAAGTATCAAATCAGAAGCCGTTTATGTGTAAGAGAGATTAATGCAGTGCTGGGAACGTTGTAACAAGGAATGAAGCTAATGTGGTTAGGCAGCAATTAAATTTTCGTTAAGAATAGTTTAAATGAATTTTTTTTTCCTTACATTACTCTGAAGCCGCCGTATCTTGCTTGTGCGAGTTTGAAGAACTCATCATCGGGAAGAACCTCTTCAGATTCCCCAGATGAGAGATTTCCAAAGAAATGGACGTTCAACGACACTGCGACAACCTAGGAGTCATTTTGGTAGAGCAAAAAACTTGTGAAGGAGTTAATGTTTATAAACTTCTCGATTGTCAGTAATGCGCTTCCACAACCCTTCTTGGACTAACCGTTACTAGAAAGACCCAGTAGATACGTGGCCGCTTCAGACGAATCCTCATAATAAATGACCATTACCGATGATATTACAAATCGCAGATAAGATTTGTTTGATATGATTAATCACTTGTTTCGCCATGGTTAGCATAGTGGATGAAACTCTTGGGTGTAGAAATTCCCAAACTAGTGCAAATGAAGTGTCACAAAAGTTAAGCGATACTGTGATGGGATTCCTAGCTCTCAAAGACGACGCGTGCTGGAATTGGGCCCAAGGTTCTTACAATCTGTTGCATTCAAGTTTTCAAATAAACGTTATTTAACAGGTAGTTGACGATACGAACTGATTTCAACTCATACATGCCCTTCTACTTCTATATAAACATATCTCATCTCTAAATCATAGTGAACAGCACTAGTTTAAACATTAACTGTTAAGACACTGCACTTTTTTGTCAACTATATTCAATTCTATTCCTATAGCGCGGTAAAATTTCTATCTTATGAAGCCATTAAATCATTTTCGCGATTTTTTCTTCACTGGACTCATGTCGCGGATGGATACCGAAAGGACTGGACGAGTAGGACACATAAGTTTTAATAATATAATTCATTTGTTAACAATTTGTTAACTCAAAAGATCGACTTTCTATAGGCCTTAGCATGATAGCCGATACACCTATATGTTCTTACGAACTGCACTTTTTTTAACCAACGCGCAGTTGCTATGGATGTTCTTAATGTTGTTGTTGCCGTTGTTCTCTGGCTGACGGCGACTTCGCCTTCCTCAGAGCGGAGCCGTTGAACCATTCGTGTGTTGTTCACGAGAGATGGTTAATTTAAATCATCTTTTCAATCCTCTCAAAATCCGATTTTTGGAGAAATTTGAAACTGGACCGAAGTTTACGTAGTCTTTCAGCACGTCCTTTGTTGGTGAAGGGGATCAGCATACCTTTTCCTTAGCATCTGAGTTTGGTTGATGTACATTGGCATCAGTATTCCCAAGTATACTCTAGGCTGCTGTTTGCTTTTTTTTTTTTGATAAACGAAATGCAACCATAAAAGCTATGAAGCAGAGTAGGATATCCTCACTTCTATTTTTCTCTCTCTGTTTTACTAGTTCCAGATCTGTCCATGGACATAAGCATATACGGCTGCCTCATTGTGGAGAAATTCAGTTCACGCACTGATATGTATCGCTCATTCATGATCATTCAGCGCCATTTAGATGAATAGATTTATATTTAGGCATGGAAGGGGAACGGGTGAAGTAATGCTATTCAATAAACACAAGGCCATGGTCCGAGCTCGCAACAGTCCAGTAAAGCCGTCCTTCCCTTGACTAATGAAATTGGTACCATACTTGTCTACGAAGCCCATCTAATACACAAAAGTTGGCGACTTCCAGCAGTGGAGACCTGAGAACGCTCAAGCAGAGCTACCTCAGTGCTCCATAGAAAATCGACTCGAGCAGCATATAACGACATTCATGAAACAGGCAAAATCTTTAGTTGCCAGCCAAAAACATTTGCAATTCAGAACAAAATTTGTGGATGGTGGATAAGTGGAAACGTACGAAAAAAGTACTGGGATCCGTGTGGGAGAATGAGAAAGAGAGTTCATGGTGCAATAGTTGTTGTACTATTCACATAGTTCACTACCTCTAGTGATAGATCGCTTCTGAGTTGTAAATCTCAACTGGATTCCAAAGGCCGCTCTCAGATAAAGATTTCTTGCTCCTTACTCCCAAATAACATCATTCTTCTCATAAATCAGTTTGCTCATACTCTCCACAGTTGGTGTCGATACTCCCATTTTTGAAATTCTGTCAACCCTCTGCTGCACAAAACGGCACGAATCGTGCTTCAAACGCCTAGAAGCTGCTCTTAATTTTGTGTCACTGTTGTTGGGTCTAATGGACAGCTGATTCCCAAATGTTACTGATTTAAATAAACTCGTCGATCGAACCCCACCACGCACGGATCATAAATACATTCCTCATTAGCAACAGTTGTTTTCTTTGTTGCTCTGTGTACAGAAGAAAAACTGTGTGTCATGATAAACTAGCTAGTACAGCACCGGCTTCCACAGGACGAATTTCAGATCAGCAGCTCGTATTAGATGGAGGTAAAACAGCAGCCGTTTTGTAAAAGACCATAGCGAAGTGTGGTTTTCATTCAAACAGTGCTACCCTTCATCGAATCCGACTTGGTGTGACAACGAAGCCCACATCACGAGAATGAATGACAGTGGGCAATCGACTCGAATTAATCCAGCTCTGAAGAAAGCAAACGCGTCGAGACGTTGACCGAATAAAGCTCATTACCGACCTCTTATTCGCTTGATAATCCGGGAAAATATACGAAAAATACCTATTAGTAACTGATGCTGCGACTCATACGAGGCCGTGTGAGACGCAGAGACGTCTCGGTGCCCTTCTCCTCCATGGTTCTACCACAATCGGTTTACCCCCAGCGTAGGCAGCAGTCACCGTGCTTGACGAACAAACTTGTGCAAAAAGTATTTTGTGAATATCGTTAAATGTCGGGCATAGCACCGCTGATCTATATTCAAAAGGTACAGCAGGAAGCCTTTGTTCCTCAACGCACACGGCCAGAAAGAAAATGAGTTGCCGTTAAATCACGCCGACCGCTGGCTCCTCTCGCCTTTGTGTGTAAGTCAGCCCACGTTATGCCCTAGGACCTATTTAATTCACTCATAGAAATCCGGTGACTCACTTGGGAAAATGACAAGAAAGGCAAGTGCTGCTATTAATACTTCATCTCTAATTTTTGGGCATTCCGACTCTCAAAAAATTGTCCTTTTCTGGAACGAAAACATTTCATGTTAAAATTCAAAACATTGAACCTAACTGTTTTATATGTTCGGTGCGAGAGAATTATATAGAAGGCGCTGAGGTGTTAACTCCAATAAACAAACTTCTCCGTTTATTATGAGAGAAACTGGCAAGCCACCCATGAGCATACCCAACCTCCGTATTCAGAGCTCAGCAAGCTATAGATGGGTATCAAACGCTAAACACATGAAATAAGTGGACTTCAGCCTCCTGCTTTGAAAAAACCTCCGATACGGCAGCTTGCGTAGGGATAAGTATAGGTCCATTCTTGACTGCTTAAATCACAAAGGACTAAAGTGAAAATCTGTGCCCACAATGCACACTCACTTGCATCTGAGTCCTCGATAGAGAATTTGAATATGCATGCAAGAAAGGTCTGATTTCACTGCATTGACTGAGACGAGAAAATGCCGTCTATTCAACTCTGTCTACGACATTGGAGAAGAACTTTTCCTCGCAACATGTAACAATCGGCGGCGCCGGCGCCGGTGTTCTCGTCAACACAAGGTTGGCCATGAACATCGTTTCATTCCAAAAAACCAGCAATCCGAATTGGATGTTAAATATTTAAGTGATGTGGATCAACACTGGCTTTGATAATTATCGTCGTCCACGCACCGACTTCATTGTATGACGAGGACAAAATCGAAGCATTCTGTGTGGACTTCGAGACGTTCTATAAAGAGGACCATACATCCTCCAAGGTCATCGTTTCGACTAGGAGAATGTCAGAAAAACGTCGCATTGGGACCAACGGATTAGAATGGAATGAATAGGGTGAGCGGCCGTCTGAGTTTATCATGACGACCAAGACCATTTGTGGTAACCTGCAATTCAGAATACCCACTATCAACGCTAGACGTGGGGTGGATGGGGTCCCAATGCGCAGTACCATACGAAATAGACCACGTCATAGTAAATCGAACGTTTCGTCAAACTGATTTCGCTGTTGTCCCATAATTCTACACGGGAGCAGACCATCACTTCCTTCGTGCACTATTCCATTTTTCGCAGAAAGGATAAAAATCCGCTAAGTTCAAAAAACGAAACCTCAAAAACCATCATTAACTGGGGACTGGGACTTGCCCAGTTCATCAGTCGACTGTTGGAAAGATGCCGTTCTTGGTAACATTAACGAAAAACCACCGGCTCATCCGACATCGCCACGTTGGCGCTATGAAAGATGGAAGTTCGAGACTATACAAGAGACATCTGTCTCCAGAAACACGCCAGCTCAAACGCGAACTTGGAGTCGTACGAACTGCAGGCAGCCGCCAGAGAGAAAAGCGACAGTTATTGCCAAAGTTGCAGAAGGTACGAAAAGCTTTAACAAAGGGCACAGAAACTTTGTCAAGTACAATTCCAAACCATTCACGATTACTACTCGTATCTCTTCAATAACCAAATCCTGCCTTCATACGTGGATATGTCGTCCCACCGATTCTCCCTATCACTTCTTACACCCGATATCGACAACTTTTTGCTGTCTGTCATCCATAAACTCGTCACTCGAATCTTTCTAGACAGGATAACAGCCTTGCGAGCAAGCAGTGTTGAAAAAGGATTCAGTATGATGGACGACATCCACAGGATAACAAGACTCACAGAACTATCTTAACCCTTTTCTTTGCTGCCTTTTTCTTTTTAATAGCAGGGTATGTTGCGAAATATAACTCGTATATAATGCTGAGATATTTGCAAAACTCCGGATCGCAGGTGTATGCGGTGGGGAACGAACGCGCGCTATTGTCCTTACCGAGGAGTAGCGCACTTCACCACCACACCATCCGGGTCCTTCGTTTTGCCTGTCTCTCAGCTAGTTCTATTGATATTGAAAAGAAAAAGGCAGTAAATAAAAGAGTTAAGATTGTGATTATAGCTAAGCCTCAGCTTAACTGGATTCAATGCCGATTTGGGCTCACCAGATCAATCCGTTGACGGGTGATTGCTGATGGCAAAAGATCAATAGAACTAGATCAATAGAACTAGCTAGTTCTATTGATATTGATATATTGATAGCATGGGAAAACTCGAATAGGAGAGCATGGAAATGAATGTCGATAGTTGGCAACCACGCCACCTTCAATTTGCTGATGATATCGTTTTTATAAAACCAAGCATTAGCAAGACAGAAAGAATGCTGGCCGGTATCGCTTGTGAAAAGACTGGTCTTCGACTAAACCTCATGAAGAAGCCGACAATGAAATACGGATTTGTTTTGATGCATCGTTCACCCACAACGGATTCAGTTTCTCCAAATGCTCTAATTATGTTTACATAGGTAACGATGTGAACGCGACGAGCGAATTAGCTCCAGAGTTGAGCAAGAGGAGGCGACCGGCTCGGGGTACACTGAAGAGCATCTGGGAGTGAAGAGAAGTGAAATTGCTAAACTTCGTACACATCTTTTCAACACCACGATTCATTGCACCCAAAGCGGTCCGTCGGAAATTTGGTTGCTACGTTAACAAGATGAAAAATCACCCAAACTTATCGAAGGGGTGGTCGGGAGCACGATGCTGAAAGTATTCCTGTGTTACACAAGTGAGAGGTGGAATCCGAAGTTCCGACATCCGTCATCGATCAAAAATTACAGGCGCCATTAAGTTGTGAAAAATGTCAAAAATCAGGTGGGTCGCACGCATGGTGCGTCTGAACGACAGCCAGGAGCCCTTAGCATAATTGAGTTTTTACGCTACCATCATATAATGGACAATGTTGGCCTTTCGAAGGTTTTCTGCACTTGTAGAAGGCTCCTTGCTCTATCGTCATGTGTATCTAAAAATCAAGCCGGCAACAAATTACGAGATATTTTTAAATTTCAAAACTGTGGATGTGGTCGTAAACACTATACATACATGGCCATCGACCATCATGCCTTGCTGGAAGAAATGCCGGTACTTCTGCAACCTCTTTACAGTTTCAGCTACAAACCTCGACGGAAAAAGAAACGCTCTCAGAGCCTCAGAAAGTCAGACTTTCATCATACCATACAAGGAAGAATTCCATCTTATTTGCAGACTTGAAGATTTTATAGATTTTTATCACAACTAATAAAGTTCACTAAACTTTGAGATATGTTTGCTCAAATACGGAAGACAAAATTGTTTCCTGGTTTGTGTAGGATGGCTCCAGGTATGATGTAAGGGTTAAACTACTGGTGAGATAACTAACTATAGCGATTTCAAGGTTCATTTGCATCGCAGTGGTCACAAAAGCTCCGCGATAAGCAAGTCGTCGTTGGTTCGATTCCGCACACCTCGAGCTCAGTTTACACCTTCCCGGAATCGTAGAATTGGGACCAGACTTGCCTAAGAGACAGTAGCGCTACACTTGCACATCATTAGGCTATAGTACGTTATTATATTGGTCATACATGCATTCATTCACCTCTACGATGTTTAAGAGAACGAATGCATGGCGCTTCCGTACTTTCCTTACTTAGCAGCTTTAAAAAAACTAGTTTTAAAACAGATTGTTGGGCAAGCTCATCCTAGTGATAACGAAAAAGCATTATAGTGCAATGCGCCCGCACAAGTCTTCGCAATCGGATAACAATCTCATTGTAGCAAAAAGCATGTCCAAGTGTTGAACTTCAGTGTTAAAGAACAGCAGAGACATCTGTGCAACCTCTTCAACCACAGAAATTTCTACGAAGTGTGCTCCTTCAGCAGTATAGTCTTGCATCGGGAAACAATTAAGAAGATACACATAAAAAAACAGTATTTTGTCCTTTGTTAAATGTGGAGAATGAGCTTTGTCGGCCGACGTCCGACGCACTTGTCTATTGAATGTATACAAAAAATATGCCAAAAAACCTCTGTGCGGCAGAACAAAACCAGTTGCAGAGGAAAGGAGTTGATATCAATTCACGTCAGCCGATCTACCTTCCACGTCTGAGTGCAAATTCATTCACGTTGAACTTTAGGTGTTAAGAACGCTGTCTCTGTGGTTGCTTTCCAATAGCATTTCAAATGGAAAGGAGTAAAAATTTCCAAAATTTCTAGTCCTGCATAAAATTGCTGTTCATGGCGTTAGCGAGAACGTCAACTGAAAAGATGTGGCACTAGTGACGCGAAACACCACACTCCTCGTTTAGGACATCGTTCCACTGAGGTCGACTTGTATCTGCGATCAAAATGCAACGAACACCGTGATGTGCAGGTGCGTTCCTTATCGCAACAGCATCGGTGGAAACTTGTGTATATGTTCGTCGGTGTGTGTTTGGGTATTTATATACATATATGTACATATATATATATATATATATGTTGCACATATATACAAATGAATGTATGTATACATGTATGTATATCTTCTGTCTACCTCCGTGTTCGTTTTGTTTACATGTGTGAGCGCGAGCAGTTCTCGAGTGTGATCTTCTAATGACACCGTAAATTGCTGTTCCAATCTTATATCGTTTTTCCTCAAAAAGGTAAAGAGCGGGCGCCGAAGTTTAATACTACTAGATATCTAGCTTTACAATATTTTTATACCACTAAATATCTGATTTTACGATATTTTCAACTTTTTATTTACTGCCTAATACTTTCTCATGGCAGGATATTGTCTCAGATACAACCACAATGATGCTGAGAAACGAATAAAACTCGGAGCCTCAAGTGCGCTTCGAACACGCCATTAACCTTTCCGGGGGCTCACAGGGTATCCACTGCACCAATCGAAAACCGACATTGAGCCCAGTCAAGCTTAAGCTGTGGTCAAAATCACAGTGTTTTAAATTTTATTTACTGCCTATTCTTCTTTCTTGGTAGGGCATTGTACGAAGTACAACCACAAAATGCTGATATACGAGCAAAGCTGAGAATCTCAGTTGTTCTTCGAAGCCCGGATCACCCTCAAGGGATAACTTGTATATAAATATAACTGTTGCAACACTTTTCGTTGTATAAATATTGCTTCCATTCTACCAAACACATCACCATTACTTCTGTTCTTGGTACTATTCATGTTCGATCCGTACTTAGACATGCGTGTAGCAACTAGCTGCCAGTCTTCTTTGGCCAGATTAAATCTAAGCGCTATGATACGCCTTCTAGTGCTATCTAATGGCAAAGCGATGATGATGTAGTGATTATGATGGCAATGATGATGATGATAATGATGATGATGATGCTGGTGGTGATTTTGACTGCGCTGATGATAGTTGTGGTGGCGGTGCTTAGTGGTATAGTTGAGTGGAGTGGCGTGTGGGGTGTTGGTGTCCTTGACCGCAAACCCTCATCGAGGGGCTTTCAACTGGCGACCTTCCATGCTTTCGACAGTCGATTTATGCGCAGCCCATACAACAATCTTACCATATCTCTCTTTCTCTCCAATCGCGCCACCTCTCAGCACGAATAATTTTTCAAGGAAGAAACATCTACAATTTTTACAGTAGGTAATTATTTGTCATACATTCCTCCTAGCTTCGTTAAAATTATACTCAAATTGATTTCACTGCTTAATATTGTGAACGTTATCCATAAGTAAGAAAAAAGAACGGATTACTCTGACAATGTGAAAGCGTATCACTTAATCACTCACTTGGTCTCCGGCTCTCCACTAGAGGCATGGAAAAGGTCATTTTTATCACTTAAAGAAACGAGCGTAATCTCTATAGTACGGTGCAAAGAAACCGTTCAATATTACAACCTACGACATCATCATACGATTCGACCACACTTTTTGAGACCATTACTGCTTTTTACAACACCAAACGGAAAAGATGTGAGAAAGCTCAGTCGCGCTCTTCGAGTACTGAGAGAGGTTAGACGGTTGACCGTAATAACCCTGTTAGTAACCAAGGTTTACTGAAAAGATATTTGACCCTAAAAACCGTCAAATGCCATAATTTTCACAGAATTAGAAAAATTATGAATTTTTCAATTTCATCTCCTATTTTGTGGCAGTAGTAATCGCGACCGTATGTGAAGGGTGTCCTAGAAAAGGGCAAATGATTTTGAAAGTGCACCAGCATCGTGTGTGATGCTTAGAGATTTACTTAGGCTACCGATAAAGTGCATTGTGCCTATTTGAATTAAATAAAACATGAACCACTTTCATTCATTTGTTCATGAATGTGCCGATTGTGTCAATCAGGTGAAGGTTCCTAAAACGGTGACGTTTCGTTAGTTCTCTAACGATGGTTCAAATTTTCCGTGAACAGTGTGAATTAAACGGTTCGAAATGTTGACGAGATGAAATTTGAAGTAAAGAAGCTTGTATCAAGTACAAATAGCACCATAAGAACCACTAAAGATACATACGATGCTAAGAATGGAACCGTAGAGTTTGAAAGCTTGTCACCTTATAGGTCACATTCGGGCACATCATTGTAGACCAACCTACGCCGGCAAAGGCAGATGTGAGATTTTCTTGAAAACAGCCCGTCTTCTTTTTAGTTGTCGGTGTTTATCCGCATAAGGTTTATTGCATCGCGGGCAGGTTGAGAACGTAGGCACTTGCTGCCCGTTGTGATTTTCATTCATAGTCACCTACCAGTTACAGTGTCCGTGTGTATGTGTGTGTGCATCATCCGATTGGGTCGTTCGTAGATCGATCAGATAGTACAATACAGCTTTGACCTCGAGAGATGGGTGGGTGAGAGCGCAGAGCTTTTGTCGCTCGGCCCGACCCCCCACCCCTCTTCTCGCATCCCCACCACCACCAATTACGGAATGGCTCGCCGCCGTCACCGCCACCGCCGTATGCGCACGTTGTCGTCATCATCGTCGTTGTCCTTCCTTTCTTCCTTGCTTCCTCCTACTGACTCTTTTTCAGAAATATCATCGTTTCACATAACCAAAGGAACTCTATGATTCCTGTATCTATTCCGTAATGTTGATATTGTCTGAAGAAATCCTGCTACCGACTTCTTTACGAATCAAAATCTTCCATTATTTCATGTTAACTTGACCGCTCGTTCTTTTCTCCTCAGTATCAAAGCAGGTGTGCATAGATTTTTCCCAAATGAAGCAAATCCCTATTCGTTTAGCCTAAAATATCTTCTATTTTGACAAGGTAGATATCTACCGTAGAAGTGAAATTGGTCGTCGTGCCCTTCTTTCCCCTCTGGCCATAAATGCTGATGGCTTTTGGATTCTGATGGTTCAGGTGAATTTTCTTCAGAAGCATAATCAATAGTCAGTCAACTTATCTACGAAAAGTTGTCTTTTACACTGAAAATTTCAGCTGTCTGTTTTAATGACGTCGGTCATGTTTACCGCACTAACGCTACATTGTGTCTATCGTGTAACAAAACAAACACATACACTAAGAATCGTAAAATCATAATTCTACGGTAGAAATCTAGAGAAATATTAGTCATTTAATCTACGGTCACCACCGATTTGATCCTAAAATACAGTCTATGTCGGTGTCCTTTCTCGAGTCTTTGAGATTTGTAGGTTAATTAATATTTTCACGCCTTCACTCCTTTCACACAACATCGAACGTAAGCACTGTGGAGAATTTCCGAAGTGATCTTAGTTCCCATTGGTTTTCCTGTACATCCAACTGAAGGTCCGATTCTGAGACATTTTTCTGTAAACGTTAATTTTCTCTCTTCCTTCTTCTTCGTTTGGGAAGTAGAATTGTAGAATCCCAACAGTGTTGGTCTAACTTGTTGGATAAGGTTTGATAATATTCGATAAGGAGCTGCTAGTGGCCACAATGATCCTCGAGTTCTAATTATCAAAGCTCGCAAGACACATTTCCCCAGTGGCAATCCTAGTAAGTTAGGCTATCGTCCTCTTTCGTTAGTTAGCCTTATCGGTGCTATAATGGATCATGTGAAGTGAATTTTTCTCAGTAATCTTCAAAAGCATAGAGTTAAAAGTGGCCCTAAGACATAAATTCTTCATGAAAGCACGGGACGGCCGGATTTCGTTAGATATTCTCAACAGGCTAATCATAAGTGAACTCCATTGCTGAAGGCTTCAGTAGAACTAGTGTTCCGATCGTTGATAAGTTTCAGTTGGTAACTGGGATAATGGAATTGTAAGAGAAATCACATAACAGTAGATATCCCTGGACTCACGATCCGTCGATAATCTGTTGTAGGGTCAGAATTAGAACTGATTTTGGAAACTTCGACAATAATAAAAGAAAAACATGAACTCCACTATAAGAGTTTAAGTGATTTTTCTAAAACATCTTATTTCCCTTGACNGAAGTGAATTTTTCTCAGTAATCTTCAAAATCATAGAGTTAAAAGTGGCCCTAAGACATAAATTCTTCATGAAAGCACGGGACGGCCGGATTTCGTTAGATATTCTCAACAGGCTAATCATAAGTGAACTCCATTGCTGAACGCTTCAGTAGAACTAGTGTTCCGATTGTTGATAAGTTTCAGTTGGTAACTGGGATAATGGAATTGTAAGAGAAATCACATAACAGTAGATATTCCTGGACTCACGATCCGTCGATAATCTGTTGTAGGGTCAGAATTAGAACTGATTTTGGAAACTTCGACAATAATAAAAGAAAAACATGAACTCCACTATAAGAGTTTAAGTGATTTTTCTAAAACATCTTATTTCCCTTGACGGTGAAATTGGTGTTTCTCAAAGAGATCGAATATTCGCATGTTTCAGCGCTAGTCATTTTTTCGTAAGCCAAGTCCCTTAATCTAAGTTCTATGCTTGATTCTTCTTAGTGAGTAGTTCTCTGTCGCCGAGTAGCTCGGAAAATTGAATGAAAATGGTGATGATCACGATGAGAAAGTCGAAATTTACAGAACCGGCACACAACAGGCGTCGTGTTGTTGCCTAAAGTATTGACGTTGCCAAGCATTATATATCTTCACTGTAAGGAACAAAACAAGTATAAGTCGAAAATCGAGCAGCAATAGTTAAGCGGCTTGTTTTCTGTTAGAATTTGTTTGAGTGCTCTTTTAGCTCTCCAGTTATCACTAAACTAAGCTAGGACTTATTTCTGTAATTTTCAAACCGAGTGTTATTTAACCCCTGCAGTAATAATCAGTACCTTCTTGAATTCTTAAGCTTGCACGAGGTTGCTGTATAAGTTTACAAATCTCTGGCTCTGATGAGACGACGACGACGAAACGAAGAATGAAGCCAAATAAAGCTTATACAACAACTTTTTACCGCCTCTTGTAGTAAAAGAGACTGCTATAGCAGATGATGGTATTCAGTGCTCTCTGTCCGAAAATTCTCCGCTTCCATTTCCTTTCTGATGACGGCAGCCGTTGATGTTCTTCTTGTTGAGTGGTGATGATGATGATGGTGGTGGTGGTGGCGGTAGTGCCGTCGTTGTCGTCGTCGTCGTTCCATCAAGGTCACCACCCACATCGGCGGCGCAGTTGAGTCGATACTTACGAGTCATAGGTAAAAGCTCGACCACCACCACCACCACCACCAACATGCCAAATGTAACCAGTCAGTATCGATTGCCAACACTACCGTCGCCTCCACCACAGTTCATAGGAATTCTACTGCAGGCGTTGATTTCTCGATGGATTTGTATAACTAGAACTATTACTGTAACCAAATCATTACCATGATAAGTATAGTTCGTCTTTTCATACTTTTTTTCAGTAGTTTCTTCGCTTAAGGAAAGGAGGCAAGACCTATTCAGATTGTCAGATTTGTTTTTCTCGTTTAAGTCTTGTAGAGTTTGACAACATAACGAATTTTTAAAATTGCAATTATAACTAGAGTAAAATCGATTCCACAATGAGTACAATCGATTTCTATTCTTTCTTTTCAATAGATTTTTCTCTTCTTAGTTAAGAGAAAGAAGAGCTTTCGGAAGCGATAGATGCATTGGTTTGCTATCAACCCAACCCTGTTAGATCATCATATCATCATCAGGTCTCGTCCAGGTTTGGAAACTCGCCGATTCCAAATAAAAATCTAAAAGCTGATTATTTATTATTTAAAATACAATGTCGAATATAAAGGGTTGATTTTGTGAATGATGAGAAAGATCCAGTGAAAGAGAAGAATTTGACAGATCCTTTGAATTCTGTTGGTAAGAGAGCTTAGGAAAACGAAGCACCAGATGTACTTTCGATCGGGGGGACACATCTATTTGAAATAAGACTTCAACCAAACCGGAATTCAATGGTTCGGCTACTTCTGTCAGGGTTTTTAAAAAGTAGTAGTGACATCATCTTCTTCCTGTGTTATTCATTTATTCTCACAATGTGAATGTAATCTATCAAAATTCAGTACTGGCTATTTGAATCTGTTATATTGTATAGGACGAAAAATGAAATCAACGATAACTTTCGGTATTGACAGTGACGAAGTGCTCACATACTTTTACTTCTGAAGATTTAGCATAGTTTTAGAAGGCGTAGGGGCGGATAGCACAGTGGTAGTGATGTCCGTCATCACGAGCATAGTGCTAGTTCGATTCCGCTCCGGGCCAACCTAGTCTCTCATCCATCTGGGGTCCGGACATTAGTACCGGACTTGTCTGGGAATAAATCACTCTCTGCAATCCAATTGGGAACGCTCCAGCCCGGCTATCTCGGGACTCCAGGGAGAACTGCTCGACCAGCATTCTATGATATTCAAGATGAAATGGAAATCCTCAAGCAGCAACCGAAGCCACACGTAAAAGTTGGAAGATCTCCGTGGGTAATGGACGTGAAGAAACGAATCGAATGTGAAAAGTGCGGGGATCCGCATAGACGTGAAGGCGGGTCAAATAAAATAAAAGAAAAGGAAAATCTAGAAGACATTATTTCATCGTTTCTACGCTGTTTGCGGTAGTTATTCTCGAGTGTTCAATGAAAGTTACTGCTCAAAAAAGTCCAATGTTTAATGGCATTTTAAATGTCTGATGTTTGATGATGTCATCTTCCGATCTTCCAAGTGGTAATTTTCGCTTTCGTTCTTGTTTCTGATTTCATTTCTGTGAGCGCGTCCCTCTCACACAGCGGGATACCCAAAGTTGGGCAGAGCAGTCTGTGTTTTCAAGTGGGAAGCTGCTCCTGTATAACTTTGATCTTCGAACATGAGTGAAAAGAAACTGTTGTACTTATATGTACGGTGGTGTCTATCGATAAAGACGGGCGAAAGAAAACCATTATCGACTGCCTATACCCGGAGACGAGTTAGTATTGATCTACAATCGCTGTAAACTCAATGACAACGTACAGTAGGACCAAAGCAGTCTATGTATTTGTGGATTTTAAGCTATCATGTTATGCTTATAAGCGAAGACACTCAAAGCTGACTGTTCATTACGAAAATGGAAAGCTGGAAAGAACGCTAAAGGTAGACTAGTCACGATTGATATCGATTAGATCAAACTCGTGGGGACATGTCCAGACGTGTGGCCTTCTATGTTTGCTGCTTCTTCATTAGCATTCGCTTCGATGTAGCGAATGTGCTCGACTTGATCGCTTCTCTCTTAGCAGAATTTAAACCTCGATCGAATTTACCACTTAATTTACCACCACAATTTCTACCACTTAATTCCTCGAAACGTTTCAGCTGTGATCGATACCGAAGAATTGTGCGTGAAATTTGAACTGAGCTGCAACGTCCACCGTTTTTACCATTATTGATTTTTTTCTTCTCATTTTAGCTATAGAATTATGTATGGATAGAAGTACGTGGTGATGACTTAGTTTGAGATTGCTCACGCTGGTATGTGCGCAACCCAGTGTCTGTGTCATTCTGGTAAACGGGTAGGTAACCGATTATGGGCATTGATCGAGCTTACACTGTAAATTGGTGCGGTTCGCCGGTTGGCAGTCGATGTGGGGTCGACGACGACGACGACGACGACGACGACGACGACGGCGACGACGACGACGACGACAACGGCGATGCTTTACCAACTTCACTGCCATCTAAACTCTCTTTAGTTCGTTACACTGTCACTACCATCATCACGGATACGTCTCTGACCTTTAAGAGTTCGTTTTGCACTATTATGTTCTTTAATGTTCGTAGGAATGAATGGAATCAATGAATAAGTGAATGAAGCGGTTGTAAGTAGGAGAAAAATCGTAACGAATTGCGTTTTGATTTCTATCATTCCGAAATCCCATTCTGTTTCATATTTGTCTCATATTGTTCTTGTAGTCAGAGTTTTCTTGTATCTTCTCGTATTCAGCGTATACACGGAATCTCAGACACGTGACTACGGTCTTATCTGATTTTCGTTTCAGGAGCACTATGCCGTACAGACCTGAGGCGGACTTAAAACGACCGGATCTGAAAGGTAGGCTTCATGTTTGACGGGTTCGTTCATTCCTTTATTGATTTAATATTTATTATATTGGTTGATTTACCGAGTAGACCCAAACTATCGAGCTTACCCCTCAGAAGGAAGGGGTCCCCAGGTACTGTACTTTCCCAAAAATCTGAAGGCTTCTGAATTTCGGTGGACATAGATATTTCAGCATATAGTGAATTAATCATTGGAACATTTCCTAATGTCGAATCTAGTTTTTTCCTTGTTTTCCTATCTCAATTTCTATCAAATCTTTGATCTATACTTTTTTTCTCTTTCGTCGTTCTTTCTGTTTGTTCTTCGTGGGCGTTCCACGCAACGTTCCTCCTCCTCCTCGGCCCTTTTCACTCATCTTTTTCTTTTTTCATTGCTCTTGTCCTCTCGTAATCTCTCACTTTACTCTCTTTACCACCCCTTGAGTGTTTGTCTCATTCCTAGACATCTGACTGATGATGATTTACTCGATGGTTAATGTTATTGTCGTTGCTGACCAGTCTAGCTTGAAGTCGCTTAAGATGTTCTTGAAAAAAAGGAAGAGATGCTGAAGATGTACTGATGTTCTTTTAAGTATTTTCCTTATAACTGAAACGTCTATTGAAATCTGTGTCTGTCATTATCATCTGGTCAAATTGGAACCGCTCTATAACGACACCCTGGCGCCTAGTGATCGTTACCAATTTGAACAAATAACGTTCCTTAACTAATCAATTCCTTTGTGTTTCAGTCATTCACTTTATAGCGAAGTTGTTTTTAAAGGAAAAGAAATATTTTTCAACTAGACAGCGTCATCTTCGCAGCAGATCATCTCGTATGAGGACAACGACGTGCTGAACTAAAATTCTACCCACATTGTTTGTTACCAGTTTCCCTACAGTATTGCCTTCTATGAGCTATTCAGTCTTCTGTAAGTGATTTTTGCCGAAAAAGAGATTCAAAATTAGATAATTTTTGCATACTATTCTTTCTTTGGCGCTTGTGGCACAGTGGTCGGAGGCGCCCTGCAACACACACACGTGGAATCGATCCCTGCGTCCATGGCCCACCAAACCTTTCATCCTTCCGGAGTCGGCAAATTGGTACCAGACCTGTCTGGGAAGACAGCAGAACTGGCTCGATACATCGGGAGGCTACCGCGAGTCATTGTAAAGGCCAGGTATGCATTCAATCACCTCCAAACGACGCTTGATGAAGCAGAATGCATGGCGCATCTCGCATGAATTGATCAACGCCGAGAGCTTTATCCTTTATCCTTCTTCCTTTTAATGGAAATTCGAACCAGACTTCATACATTTCTTAAAAATTCACATACATGTCTTCTCTATGGAGATTCCATAGTGATTTTGTTGTCAAACAATGATAAGATTCACATCCTGAAGTTACTCTGTTCCTTACTTTTTCTCGTTGTTGTAGCACACGAGCCACCCTGATCTGGCTGGTGCTACACGGTTGGTTGTAGATGACGGCGGTACGTAAGTGCGACCCCATGTGGGATCTGAGAAATCTCCCACACCTGTTCTTCTTCAGCAGTTAGGCAGTTAAACTAAATTTTCTTGCTTTTAAATGTCTTAGAATGTTTAGAATGGTTTAATTCCATCTTCATTCATTGGTAGTTCCACTAGTGTCACGATTTGTCACGTATGAAATGTTACTCTAGGCGAAAGGACACCAATGGTGTTTGTTACTGTTCTTCAGAATTGCACTTTCTGCGTGGAAATTGCTTACTTCCTTCCTCTTCCAATATTTAAGGGAAGAATCACTTTCAAAAATATTATATTTTCTTATATAGTTTCAATTGTCCGTCACCTCCATTTGATCGGTTTCGTTGGGTTGAAAACCCTTGACTGCTGTCACGTCATCATGTCAAGAACTATGAAGATTAATAAGGCTTTACGGCTTTAGTCTTACTTAAACGAACGCAAACTCTTTATGTTTCCTGATATTCAGGGAGAATAAAAAGTTGTTAGAGTTGGCAGGAAGGTAGTGTCACTACGCTCTACTAAGCTCGCATAGGACACAACGATATAACGGAGAAGGTTTTGAAGTGAATATCAGTACCCTCGAACAGGAATCTAAAACATCTTTGCGGAAAACTCTTGAAGTATTTTGGATAAATTCCAAAAATCCAAAGATGAATCGCAAGGAAGAGTGCCGGTGATCACGTCACGTGTGATCCCGTTCCATACCTCAGGCCAATTTTTTATGAACTGAGCGTGACACACCGTAATGACCCGTAATAAGTGGAAGACTCAAAAAGAACAAAACGGTGAATGTATTTTATTTCATTGATAATCTAACACGAAGTTGTTGCTAAACATTTATTCGGGTAACGTCTCGACGTCCTCATCTTTCTAAGAGCCGATGATTCGGCTCAGTAGTCCACAGTCGTTCTTCCTCTCGATCATAGTCGTATCGAGTCGAATCTTCCTCAGCGAAGCATCGCTCGAATGAGGCAACCTCATCCAGCAGCGCTGGTTTATACAGGACTCGATACGAAGATCGACTATCTATATCTGAAGAATATTCGACTCGATATGCCTACGAATTCACCACATCGAGCGGAGGAATGACTCTGGAGATCGACTCGGATCAGCGACTCTGACGAAGACGAGGGTGTCGAAACGTTAGCGGAATAAATGTTCGGTTATTACCTCAAGTTAGTTTATCAATGAAATCAGGTACACTGATCCTTCATACCGAGGTTAAATGGAAGTCGGTTTACAATATTGTTAAAACGGTGGATGTTTAAAGAAGTAATTTACTATGGGAACAAAAATTCACGTATTGAGTTATTTTTTGCTGGAGTTCTGAAAGTGTTTGACTGAGTAGAGTGCGTGTTAATTTGACCCTTCCCGGCTGTGAAGAGGGCGAGACTGCCCAAGCGTAAGAAAGCGAAATAAACAATAATTGTAGTGCATAAATCTCTTTTTTAACAACCTCATGTCTGCTCATTAAAAAAGCAAAGAGTTTTCAACTTGTATTCGTTTCTTGATAAGCCCTCATGAGGTTGATAAAAAATTTTTATTGGGTTAACGTTTCGACGTCTTCGTCTTCATCACCGTCAACGATCCGAGTTGATAGTCCTTCTTCGTCTCGATGTGGCGTCTTCGCCTTCGTATGGCGTTGTGCCTTCCTCAGTAGATCATCTCCCGAATGAGGTGATCACTTTTTATGCAGGATGCTGATGTTTAATAGTAGTGATTGCCCGTTGATAGTAACTTGTTTTTCCTGGACACTCAAAGAGTTCTCTATTTCAGGAAGCAATAAAACCTAAAGAGAGTTTGGTACCAATCACATTGAGAGTAACAGAAATCTGTTCATTTTTTTGCCGTCTTTATCAAAAGCTCAGTTCTACACTGTGGCGAACACACACTGAAATATGCGTCAGTCCTCCCGTCTGCTTGATTATGTTCATTTTTCTTTTCAAACGTTCTTGGTTTACTTTTCATTGTAAGACGTAAAAAATAATGGTGTATTTCTCATTATTTGTACTGCTTCTCCCTCTGTTGATTATTGAACGATTCGAACGAGCGATCGGTAGAGTCGTTGTTTTTCGCAGTGGCACATGTCGAGGTGCTTCAACGAGTTCTGCTTTTTCGATAATGAACAGCATAGGTTTCATGTTTCCCCTGAAAGATTTCGCCTTAGGAATCTAGGCATAGCTACTTTTGTAAATCGGCTTTCAGTTAACTTACATGTAAATAGTCAATCTCTTTTTTTTTCCATTGATGAGCTAACGCAATTTCGATGGAGATTTTCATTCATTTGAGGAACGCTTTGGTGCCTTCGCCTTCTTCAGAGCAACTGACTCGAGTCTTATCCTCCATAGCCGGTCATTTTTGTTATGTAGGTCTTTCTAGTCGCATAAAGTCGCATCGAATGGAGTGAAGCACTGCTCCGAGCATAGGATTAGTTCCCTTCGGGTTGTACGCTTCACATTTATTGTGGCCTAGGTCATAAATAGCGCTTGTCCACGTTTTTGGCACTTTTGAGTGTGCTGGCGACTGCGTCTTGATCTTTGATTGTCGACACGTAGGTCGGAATTTCGACTCTCACTCACTCTGCGGCCATAAGACGGGTTTTCTAGCATGACTATCACGGCAGCGCTTTCTATAACTCTCGCCACTCTCCACTGTCATGGTTTTCGATGAATGTATTAATGCCAGAAAAAAATCCTGGGGTTAAACAGTCGAGCTCTGGATTTAACGTTCTCAATTATTTTCATTCATTCCTCAATGGTTGTTTTTATAAATTCCCAAAAAATCGTTTCGTTCTTTTCACTTCTGGAGGGTTCGCTTATCACGTGAATTTCTTTCTCCCAGATATACACCGATGGAACATTTGGAAGTACTTCAAGTTTTTTGAACGTGAGCACGCAATCTGGAACGAGTATGTTTTTTCATAAACATCGTTTCCTTGAAATTCAGCCGATGACCTATCTTCGTCACAGCGCCGTCGAAATGCTCAGCATTCGCTCTACATGGCTTACGGTCGACGTTACAACAACGACACCATCAGCAGTGTAGATACTGTAACAATCACCAGTGAACTTTCATCGGCACTACACATCATCGCAATTTCCGTACGTTAGTGGATGGGAATCCTATTTTACTTAAAGTGTTCTCGTAGAAGTGATTATCATTTTGTATTATGAGTGATCATGGCGTAATAAATAGGTAGGGACGCTCTGATTTTCAAAGACATGCATGATGCCTTCGTCTCCAACAGAGTTTCTTTAAAATGATGAGGGTACCGTATCGACATTCTCTGCCCTAAGGATACCTCAGTGAGTTCTGTAACTGTGAGTGTATAATCGATCGTACTGAATCGTTCTCGAAATTCTGCTTACTGTCATCACTGTTGGGCTTTCCTGTTCTAAAGCCTTGCATTTTGCGCATTAACATTTGACAAACTGATTCAACATGTTGGTTGGGACCAGACGCTTTGCATGTTCTAGGTTGATGCTGCGAAGATTAAGTGCTAAATGATTCTTCGCCGGCATAATAAAATGCTCAACTTCGGAATGGTGAACTACTGAGATGACAAGGTGATCCTCCCTGGTAGAATGTGGAAGCAGATGTATGTGGCTGTCGGAAGTAACGGACATTAATTCGTCAGTAACTTCACCCATCGCTGTTTTAGATTCAGTGACTTTTGTACTGGGGAGCCATAGAGCCATCACTTTGTTGTTGTAGTTGTAAAGCTCTTGGTGGATTTTGTTGATGCTGTTGCAGACCCCTTTCTCTCCGGAATCATAAACACTGATTAATGGGTTGTGCAATCTCACCTAATCTGATGGTGTGTCACATCTCTTCTTAATTGACATCATTAAATCCTGACTGGTTTCGAGTGCTAGCATGCTTATATGCGTTATAAGTTCAGATCGACATCACAATCACTCCATGTTTGTGGCGCCTAAAAGGTCTTCAGGTTTAGCAGTCGCTCACCGCTCTCGTCCCTTTCAATACGGTCGTATTGCTGTTTTCGATTTCGGAGAACAAGCAGTTTACACACATTGTTTTTTCTTCCCGAGAGGCACCCATCGAAAGTTTAGCTTACTCTTTTAGAGTAGACACGGAGTTTATTTACTGAAGACGATTCCGAACCGTTTTTCGTGCACTCGTTGGTTACTTGATTGCAAGGTTTTGATTGAATTGAAGTGCAGGATAAAATCACGGGTCGCAAAGGCCACATTCTGTGTACATGGAGGAGTATTTCTGCTTACATACAGGATGTGTGTAAATCTGACGTAGCAGGGACAGCAGATCCATCATCTGAATTTTTCGGCGTCTTGTGGAAAGCGCAAGGTCACTTTTAGTTCACCCTATTGGTTAGTTGAGGACGCTCCACGTAGCTCGCGATTGAAAGGCTGGGGATCTCTCAGTTAGGAAAATCCGTAGATTAAGTTTCTCTTGCACGTCGAAAAGAAACATTTAACTCATTGGTGAAAGAACAGGCATCATAAGTATAGCAAAGAAGATCTACATTGAAGACATAATTGAAATTCCAATTTTTTCAGTCTTCTATGACATATGAAAGAACTTTATGAGAGGAATCTATTATTGAAGTTCCTTTAACAGCCACACATCACTTTTAAGCTATTTCTGATTTAGAACTTATTAATGTTCCTCAGATTAGATGCGGAACGTTCAAACCTGTTGTGTATCATATGAATTCTTGGTTTTTTTTTTCAATTACATGGATCCTTCTTCAAGCGTAGGACATGAAGGCTTATCAGTAGGTCATTATGCTCATCAGTATGAAGGATAACTCTTATATTTTTGTAGTTCAATCTGTTGAGCTTCCCGTGAGCTTTCTATGCATCACCTATGGGATATATCATCATAAGTAGTCAAGTTCAAAAGTATTTGGCTACGTTTTCAATTATTCTTGGACACTTGAACACTTGGACGGCCCGTCCTCACTGTTTGTGCGAACTCCAGCATAATCTTCATTTTTAGAGTTTTGCTGGTTTAGTCATTGTCCCAAAATCAGAGTGGCCAAAGTAGCCCCAGATCGTTACCACTATAGGTAGTTGCCCCACTTGTTGATCAGAGGGAGATTTGCCAGCATGCGACTAGTTTGATACGACGGCGGTGGATCCTGGTATTGGTTTACTCTTAGCTAGGCTTCCTGATGGAAACGCCGGATTCCTTCTTAGTTTGGGAGACCCTGCCGAGGGAACGAATCCCCCGCTGTACATCGCACTATGACACCCAGGAACACCTCCCAGCTACGATGAGGCGGTAAACCGTTGGGAGTTTCAATTATTCTACCTTAAGAAAAACCGTATCTTTACAGGCGAGTTTCTTTGTGGTCACTGTGGTAAAACGTTTTGTCATGCAGCGTCGCTTAATCGACATCGCCTGAATTTCCATGGCGACGATCAGCATTGTCAACTTTGTGATGCGAAAATTCCCGGTGCGTTGCGTTTTCATTTCCTTCTCACGCGTTTTCGTCTGAGAAAGGTCAAATTTCTATAGGAGTATTATTCATAATTCCTATTGATTTTGTTCTCGTTCCAGCACACGAGACCGTTCGTCGTCACATGGGCGTACATCATGCCATTAATCGAGTTTTCACCTGTGGCTGCTGCAATTGGACTTTTCCCGATAAAAAAGTATTCCTTTAACTATTCAATATTCCAATAATGATAACTTGTTCGTATGAGCTAGGGTGCGTGTAGCATATTGGTAAAGAGTGCCTTGTAATGCACAATATGGGCGTTGGTTCGATCCCACTCAACCGAACCAAATTCTCCATTTCGCCATGGCTGAGGAATTGTTAGCAGACATATCTGGGAGGATATGACCACTGAATGAGAGACCGATGGGCTCCTCTAAGTCGCTGTATGGGCCACTCATGCTTCTACTCAATTCTATCATCCTTTATGGAGTCACCTACATGCTGCATCCTTAAGGGTTTGATAAACACTGAGAGACACTCCATAAAACATTTAGTTTTTTTACCATTTCGATTGAAATTTTTGCTTATATGAATGCTGGAAAAGTTTCAGGAGCTACACGCTCACAATAACAGCATGATGCGTACAGGGCAACCAGGAGACGCCAAGGCCATCGCAATCAGCAGCAGACCACCTGGTATGATATTTTTTTTCACGTGTTTTCTCTGTTGGAAGGCTGTGGTTTTATCTGTACGACGTAATTTCGTGACTAACAGTTGGTAAATGGTGTTAGATTTTTGACAACACTGAACGTAACCGACTGTACAAAAACAAGAGTGGGGTGAAATCATTTGTATCATTTGTACCCCGATACTTATCAAGTGAGTCGAGCGGAAACCAGTAAGGTCTATACCTTTTTGTTCTTACTGTTCATGTCGGAGATTAACTACTAGTAGTTCATTCAGTTCGATTTATAGGCTGGCTCCATAGCGCTAACTTGTCGCACTCCCTCGTAGTTCATTTGTTCAATGCGGCATTGAAGCGCCTCCATATACCTTGCAATCCCTTGATGCCAGGCTTTGGCGAAATCTATGTGCCTGTACAGTTCCAGTGTACACAGATATATCAGTGGAATCATGTTTGGTATTGCATGTTACACGATGGTGTTGTTACATGTACGTGAAAGGTATCCCACAATGCTCAACCGTTTCATCGTTGTATGGGAATATTTCTGGTAATCAGCCTGTGGCAGGTCATGTGCGGTAGGCATAGGTCAATCCGAACATAGTGAATGTCCTCTGAATCCATCTGCAAATACAGAGCACACTCGTTTTTGATCTTCGTCCAGCTTCTTATTCTACAGTGAGAAACGTGATTCGTAACTTCATCACCAACGGACTCGAGATCCCTCGCTCGATTTTGTCCCGTCAATTTATTGAAGAAATGCTCCCAGAATTCTATAAGATAGATGCGAGTAAATCGTTCAAGAATCATAGTCGGCCTCAGAGATGTACCATATGATTTCCAAGAGTGTGAAATGGTGTGAAGATGCGAGTAACGATATTTCTAGAAAGGTATAAGTTCATTGAAAAATTATCAATTCTTCGCTTAGGAAAAAAATACCTTAGTTGAGGTGGTGATTGGTGGGACGCAACTGATAGTTCTATTGACGATTCGGTTTATGTTGCATCTACTGATTTGATTACTGATTAGAATCTGAATCTTATGCTTCAGGTTCATTGTCGCAGGCTGAACTTCGCGGTGATGAACACGTCTCGCCAAGACCTCCAAAAACTGTGCCACGAAAGAAAGACGACAGCAACACTGCAGCTCAATTGATGTTCGGGCAACTGTTGAATGTAAATATAGGCGTTTGTATTCCTTTTTATTTTTACATAGTTCAGTTGCCCTGTCGATGAATTGGAGCTAGAAAAAGCGTCTAAAAAGTAGTAAACATTCTAGTACTGTGAATTGATTTCACCATTGTGTGAAGCAAATAATCTTCCCGTATTGAAATGGCGTCTATGTGATGGTTATTGGATAGGGAGACCTAAGCGAATGGATTCGTTTGTGCCCTATCCTACGTGTACCAATATACCACAAGTTAATCGTGCCTTTATTTATGGAAAAATTTTGTTGGCTCAGCGTTATGGTTCAAAACAGCAATTCAAAAGGAGTGCTTGTTCGAGTGTACTGCCTTATTCTACCATCAAATCCACAGTTATTCTGGCTTCACGTAACATAGTAAATAACAGATTCTATACGATGTCTTGAATGCATTTAGGCGCAGTCTCAATCTCCTTCTCAAGTGACTGTGTCGGCCGATTGGTTGAGTGCTTTTCTACTGAATAATCCAACTCTCTTGCCCCTACTACACCATGGACACATTGGGATTGGAGATACTGAGGTGCTAAAAACTTTCTTAAACTTCATATTTTCTTAACTATTTATGTTTTGAATCTATAACAAACCATCTTTCATTGTTGCTTGTAGCCAAATGTACGTAAGTTGTTCATTGCTCATTCTGGCTTCAAATTACTATAACTGCTTTGGAATTAATTTCAAATGGGATAGGAAAGTACTTGACAAACACTGAGCGGTGGTTTTGGAGCGCTATTATATTTCTATTAGAATATGGTCTTTTTTTTTTACAATGGACTTAACAGCTAAGGGAAAGTGGTGATTTTACAGAACTGGTAGCAAGCGCAATCTCTTGGAAAGGTATAAAATAGCCTAGTCCTTACTAACAATGCAGCACTAATTGCTTATCGTCAAAAGTTCTTAAGAACTGTTAAACTACAAGTAAATAGTAAAAGAGAAGTCATCCGTGCAATTCGGGCAGGAAGAAGCTGGAAGCTTTCGCAGCGGTTTACATCTGCTCGTAAGAATTGGCGCTACTTATTGCCCACGTTAGTTTCTGTGTCTTTATGCATTTAGAACGTAGTTTCCGCAATTATCCATCGGTCAGCATTTATTCTGCTTTGTAAAAGGCTTTGTTGTCTATTCACTTCGTGTACACATTAAGCAAAAGGACAAACAATACCATTGAAGGTCATCCCAGTCGCTTTAACTACTGAAAAAAGCCGTTCGATCTTCACTGGTCAACGATTCCTTCTTATACCTCTTATTATTGGTATGACTTTTTCGCAGCGCAAACTGGTAAAGGTCGCCACGTCATAGTACCTTGGCTGTTACAGTTTTACTACTGAGTTGTGTAGCCCGTAACTTCTCACTTGATCTAACCTTATATTTCACTTTATTGAAAACGGTTCTGTTATGGTGATCGATATGTGGCTTGATTGTTTCCCATTGAAAAGATTAACTTTCTCTTATTATGTCCAGCTGGTCCTATCTATCACATAATACTAGCCTCTCGTTATCATTCTCAGTTGTCCAGGGATACCCTCAGATCGGCTTCCTTTTTTGATTATTCTTTTGTTGATAAAATTGTTTAGCTTGTAGTGGGCGCTAGAATTGGTGGTGATAAAATCCCATACGAAACATAGTGGTATTCTAGTGTCAAGCAGGCTCTTGCTTCACGAAATGCCGATGATAAACACCGTCAAAGCACATGTTGTCTTTTCTCAGGAAGTTTGAAAAGAAAACTGCACATTTCGGGAATACGGTGGTTCTCGATAGTTGTTATACTGTCCAGTGGTTGGCACAGAAATACCCATGCACCGGTGTGCTGATTCTTATCTACTTATCATTAAAATGTGCGCAGTAGGTCATTTCAAACCTGACGTAGAGGGACAAAAGTTTCCCTAGATCCTGATCACAAATATCTGTTGCCCATCGTATCCAAGTGTGAATTTTTACCACCTTATCACTAGAAGTTGTCGCTATCAAATTTTTTTAATCCTATGTGAGTCTTTAGTTTCGTATGAAAATTGAGCTTTTTGTCCCGTGTGGCCTTGCTGGAAGTGGAGTTTTGTCGGGTACCGTAGTTAGACAAGCAGAAATACGTCGTCATTGTATTACGAGAGACCTTCTAACAATTTTGAAAACAGACCTGTTGAGGCGATCCTTCGCGCTAAAAACATTTCTTCCAATTATCGGGTTAATGTAAACGGTACATAACTTGCTCATTGTGAGTGCTGAGACTGTTAGATACAGCAGTGGAAGAAATATAACCGGTTCTGAAAATATGAGTGCAGAAAGATGCAGTAGCATGCTGTCTGAATCATCCAAATTATCTATGATTCTGTTAGTCATCGCATACTTTGGAAGTGCCATAGCAAACTCAATTCTTTCTTTGTTCCGCTGCAGTTCCGTCCAGTGAGTTGAGCTCGTTCGAGGGACCCGAAAGACTTTGCAGTTATCATATGACTTCTATTTTTTTTTGTTCTTATCTTGTTTTCTCGAAGGCAACATAAACATATGTCGCTCGACTTTGGTATGGAGGGCTATGTGTACTTTTTGGTAGCTTACCCCTCGATATTTCTTTATTGGATGCGATGCTGAAATGATGTCAGTGTTCATAGTTCACGCAATGCAAGTCCAGAAATGCACCTCTGAGTGAACATATGCGTATATACAGAAGTTATAAATCTAACTAGTACGCGAATGTTGACTAAGAGGTATCTGTGATTACTCGTTAGATAAACAGGAAGCGAAATTTTTTCCCAATTTTATCGCGGCCATTAAAAAATGTTCCAGAACCCCAAAGAACGGAAAGATTTCTCGAAACTTGATCAACGGGAAGTTTAGATATCGTACTAGGACCAGGGAAAATTCCAAAGAAAGGAAAAGAAGCTATTACCGCTCTTAACTGAAGTCACATTTCAGAATGAACCCCACATTCATCAAGTGTTTGCAGGCCTTGTTATGCTTTGTATATTGTATAAGAGGTCTGTTTATTCCTAAACAACAAGAGAATGAATCTTTGGGTGTCTCCTGCGATACCGCATGGCTCTGCAGTTTTCTGGAATTAGGCTCTATCTCTTTCTCTGATTTCATTTGTATAGCGAATTATTCTTTAAGAGTCGTAAATATTCACTCCTTTGGAAAGCTATTTCTCTTCTTAAGGTAATATAAGAGAAAGATTGAATAGGAAGTGGACTTGATCTGAAATCTGAGGGTTTGCCGATTGCTCAGGGAAGAAAATGTGACTGCTTGCACGAAGCATCGATATGGAAGTCGTGCAAGCCCTTCTATAATTTCCATACAACCTCATTCCTAAGATCACGGAAGGAAGCCCTTTATGTCATAGGAAGCCGCTGGTCTTTCTGGGCTAGTGGAGGTTTGCCAGTTTTGCGACTAGTTTTTTTTTTTCACAATACTGGTAGTTCTTAGCATTGGTTAGCTCTTAGGTGGCCTTTATGATGGAAATGTAGAATTTCTTGTCAGCTTAGGGGATACTGCTGAAAAGAATTACTCTCACTGCACATAAGTTTGAGGACTGGGGAAACCGCTGTTATCTTCTCACCACCCGTGGTGTAAATCTTTGGTGGAAATTTGAATAGTAAGCAAACAACGTTGCGGCTTGTTTAACAGCGGTTTTTTGATTGTAGATCCAGATATGATTTATGGAAAGCGACTTTACTCTTTTCACGTTGGAAAAATGGTATGGTCGGAAATTACAGAGAAAATTGAGAGTCTACTCGTTCCTACTTAATAATAATCACTGTAAGAGTGGCTCAGCATGTTCCTTCCGCCTGAAACACACGGTGATCGTCAATCATTCACGATCTTTATGAGGTGAAGAGTCAACTCGTTTTTTGAACAAACGTTCATGAAATATTTAACGGAATTCAAACCGGTTATCACTATGATCCGCAGTTGTCCTCCTCCGTAAACCACGTGACTGACCTGTTGCTATTGTAGTAATAACTCTGGTTTTAAAACTTTATCAGAACTCGAAGTTGCACATTTCTTCACTTATTTTCCTGATGCTGTGAACGTTAAGAATCTCCCTAGCAGGCATTTCGAATGTCGACATTAGTGGCATGGTCTAAGGAAGACTGGTAAGGTCGGAGAAAGGAGGGAAGTGGAGTGAAGTGGGTTGGCCGTTCGTTATTCTCTTCCCTCCTAATTCAAGGTAGTTGTAATCTGTAATAGTACGCTCAATAATTCACATTCAACAATCTGGATGCTTTAGCTAGGATTTATCGTTGCCCAAGGGTAATGGGTTCGGTAAGTGTTGGTGTTGTAAGCCATTCATAGAACTACAATGTGCATGACAATGTGAACGGCAAGGGATTGGAATTCGTACGACTGTTTTATTCTCGTCTTCCCAATCTTGTTAAGGTCAAGGTAGGTAGTAAATTATAAAAAGCGGGCAGATCGTTACTGGTTTGTAGTTTTCCTTCCGTGTTTATCTGGGTGATGTTTCATACGTTGGTTTCAAAGTGAGAAAGAGAGTTAGCATGAGGAATCGTTTTTCATATGAATCTCAACAATCTTGATATCTTATTAGAAAGGGTAAGCTTACCTTTTGTTTCAAATCATTGTTTGGCTTTTGCTAAAGAAGTGATCGATGTCTGTTTTGTATAAAAAACCTTATGTTTTAGATGACTCCATCGACGTCAATCGACGAGAAACCGAATAGCCAAGGTAAAAGTGTCGTAAACAACAATAACAACATTGAGTTTTCCGAGTTAAATGTGAAAACGGAAAACGATGTTGTTTTGAGTGGACCCGAATCTGGCATTGCTTCCGGCGAAGAGGTCCGTTTAACTGTTACCATTTAATATAATTAGATATGTTATATTACCAAAATTTTTGAACTAAGAGGAATATCTTAGAATACGTCAAACTGATTAGAGGAAACGTTCAATGTAAGGCTACTTTTCGCGTTCGTATTTTCTCAAGATTTTTCTGAGTTTCGTTCTGGAATCTTCGTGTATCTCTGCTCTTTTGGAAATTGAGCGCACATCCCTTTTTTCAAATGCTACGGAGCCATGTTCGAATTTTTCGCGACCAACTACGGTAAAATTTCAGTGGTGCATTCCAGGTGACCGAGACTGATTCCTCACCTACGAATAGCTCAAAGGAAAGCAGTCCTATCGCCAATGATATTGCACCTCCATCTACAGTAAGTGCTTTGTGTTAGAATTTCAGGCTCTCTAACTACTATTTCCTCCCACCGGTTTAGCGCCTTATCGCGGCTGGGAGGTGTTCCTGGGTGTCGGACTACGATATACAGCGGGGCGATTCCACCCCTCGGCAAAGTCTTCCAAGCTGAAGAGTCCGACGTTTCCATCAGGCAGCTAAGCTAAGAGCAGACCAATACCAGTATCCACCACCGTCCTGGTATCGAAGTCGCATGGTGGCAATTCTCCTGATCCGCAAGGGCTGCAACTGCTCGTGGTGGTGAAGACCTGGGGCAGGCTTTGGCCAGGCTGACCTCGGGATTCCAGAAAACCACAATGGCTTAACAAACAAATGTCCGAAAAATAGAGGTTATGCTGGAGCCCGCACAACAAGTGAGGACGGGTCATTCAAGTATCAAGTATTCAGGTAAGCAACTATGTGCATGCGTTTTGATGAATTGAGCATGAAAATCCCCGTGTTGTTAACTGAAAACTCAGGTTCAAAAACGACGTTTGTGATATTTGTTCTTTTCTTTTTCAGAGGAAACGCAAATCGGTAGATGCAATTGCCTCTCTCTTATTCAAAAAGAAGTGCATGATGGGATGAATATTGCTGCTGTACCAATAGTCTTATTGATTAGCCAACTACGGTCGCCTATAATGAAATCCTTAGCCGATTTATGGTCGCACACGCCTATGGTAATGTTGCCCTCACAAGACGACTAAGCCTTGCGTGCCCGTCACGTTGTCACCAACTGTGCAGGCATGTGGCGTCGATCTGTCTTCTCAAGGTGTTCATTATCGATGGGCTTGCGAGATGACGATTTGTTAGACTTCCATCACTCCCGACTTCCGATGATTTCCAGAGAACTGGCACTTTGCAATAATATCTTTTAGTCCTTTCGTTATTGATAGTTGATTGATTTACTTAACCAGTGCCGAAGTGTTTAGAAGAGGACCAAGTCCGTCACAGAGTTGTTTTTCCACGCGATTTTCCACGGTTAGGTTGTGATTGTGATTTCTACCAGTTATGTTAGTTGTAGATTCTTTCTGCTGTTATTTTAAGTTATTTTAAGTAACATTTGATTGCATAACTATAATTACGGCTTTATGGCAATATATCTCAGCCGGAGTTGTTCACTTCGATTACTCGCTTTCCATATTGAGCAATGTAGATAATATTTTGTGTGCTCAGGATTTATCACATTCCAAACACGGTTTGATAGCGAATCTGTTACTTATTCACTTACTACTTTAGCCTTCGTTGTTGCTTTTCACGAAGTTTTTTTCTCTTCTTTTCTTTTCTTTTCTTTGTTGTTTTAATTTACTTTTCAGTGGATTATTATTATTATTACTAAGTCGAAGAACATTGTAATAATGATCAGGTGAAAAACTTGCCAACGGTACAAACACATTTACTTCTCGCTTTCTTCGATAAGCATCTTGAATAATTTGATTTGTTGTGTTGACATCACTTTCATGGCGAGGAAGCCGGTGATGATCTAAACGGCAATTTAAACTCGAAACATCACTCGAATTAACTAACGATGTAGCATTATTTTCTGTCTTATATTATTACATAGGGGGCGTCTAACGTAGTGGTTACAGGCGCTCTTTAAATCCACATGTGGACGTTAGTTCGATCCCGCACCCCATATTCACCAAGTTTACCGTTCCTCTAGAGTTGGTATATACGTTCCAGCAAGTGAAAAAACACTAATTTGATAGGACCATAGGTGTCGAGAAGTTATTATATGGATCATATATGTATTCAATCACCTCTACGATGCTAAAAATGGACTCGAATGTATGGTGCATCTCTCAGGGATTGACCAACTCTAAATTCCTAATCCTTTATCGTTTAAACTACTATGTGGTGTATCTAAAGAAGCAAGACGGCGATTGGCAAGTTTAATCGAGAACAACGGTATAATGAAGGTACTGGGCATATAAAAAAGATAGAAAGTTCGTCTTCGTTGAATTTGAATTCCATCAGGTTTCCCGTGCCATGATAGTTTTTCCTTTGAAAACAGAGATAATAAGAACCTTCAGACGGCAACACTGGTAGTAAAATTATTTGCGCAAATACACTGGTAAAGTCTAGTTGCAACCAGTTTCTGACGCAATATGTTTACGTGACATCGTGGCGCTTTTGGTAGCACATCAAATTGGTGATGTACGAAGTAATCCAATTATTCAAGCATGGTGAATTCGGGACAGTGCGCATTGACCCCAATTCGTTTTCCTTACTGTCGCTTTCTCGCATATGTTTTCTAATGTTTTCTGCATGGTAGCTTCACTAGCACTGATACTCTTCTTGGAATAATACGATTAAAGCTGTTTTCCGCATTTTATAGTTCAAAATGGTACTGACTCGTTCATTACGCTGACGGCTCACCGAGCCTCTTACCCTTTTGGGATCGGGAAATTGGTGCTTATCTAAAAGAAGTTCACTCTTTGCAGTCCAAATGGGAACGCTCTAGCCCGACTATTTTAAGACAACAGGGAAAGTCGAGCACACCAGCATTCAAAGACAACACACAAAGACACGGACGCGAGGAAACGAATCGAATGCAAGACGTGCTCTATTTGCGCAGTAGGTGTGAAGGCGGCTCGTGTAATATAAAACAAATAATCAAAAAAACTGGGGAGAACTGTTTTCCGATGGAGTCGAAGGTGGTTATCGTTCAATTTTACTGCGAATCCCTCGTCTAGTGTGTACGTAACGTAACAAAGAGTTCGTTCGTGTTGGCGAGTGTATAGCCATCATGGAAAAGCTTTCCAACGCTTTACCGCCTCATCGTGGCTAGGAGGTCTTCGTGAGTGGCAGGCTGCGATGTACAGCGGGGAGATTCATCCCCTTGGCAGCGTCACCAAAGCTGAGAAGGAGTCCGGCGTTTCCATCAGGAAGTCTGGCTATGAGTGAACCAATACCAGGATCCACCACCTTCCTGGTAACAAAGTCTCATGGTGGCAAATCTCCCTCTGTTCCACATGGGTTACGACTGCCTGTAGTAGTGACGATCTGGGGTTACTTTGGCCTAGTTGATTTCGGGACGATGGCTAAACTAGCAAAACTCCAAAAAATGGAGTTATGCTGGGGCTCGCACAACCAGTGGGGTCGGGCCATTAAAGTATCAAGTATCTTAGAAAAGATCTTTTTGAGTCCAAACGCGTTTGAATGACAAGGTGAAAAAAGAGCCATATATTTATCCACTTCAACACCATTGAACTTCCTTTATTCCACTATGTTATGGACTGTCGTTTCTTCAAATTCTGCTGAATGGCTTTGAGCTTGTGGAATGCGACACCCACTTTTCAGTTACTAGCCCGCAGATTTCTTCCTTTAGTCGAACCTCTGCTTCCGAAAAGGATTCAGAACCTGTAGTCCACCTATTGCGCACAATTTGGATAACCTGACTCTGTGATTACACTTTTTAGGTGGGGTGTAGTACCGTAATGCTATCTCCACTTAAACGGTATCATGTGCTCACACTTTCTTACCGTTTCCGTAGGCTTCATGGAAATTCCCATTGAGAACGTCAATAATCCTACTAGTGTGATATGATCTGTCTTGTGCATACCATACAACAGTACATTTTCCACAAAGCTAAACTGCAACACCAGCAATCACCTAACTGTCGATCAAGCAATTCTGTTTTAAAGTCACAGACCGAAGAATTTTTTCATGTTTTCGGCAGTTTTGGTCCACGCGACTGGTCTTTTTCTGTGTCGTTTTTCTTGGTCTCATTTACAACCAGATTAGCAACATCAACTATAAATACTTACTTACTTGGATAATTGGACGGCCCGTCCTCACTGGTTGTGCAGGCTTCAGCATAATCTACATTTCTCGGACTTTTGTAGGTTTAGCCATCGTGGCTCCGTGGACTCTCGAGGTAAGCCAAGTCAAGGTCAAGGTCCCCAGGTCGTCACCACCACAGCCAGTGGCCACTCTTGTGAATCAGAGGAGGATTTGCGACCATTCGACCAGTTCGATACCAGGACGTTGGTGCATCATGGTATTGGTTTACTTTTAGCTGGGCTTCTTGCCGGAAACGCCGGACTCCTCAGCATGGAAGACCCTGTCCGGGGATGAATCCCTCCGCTGTAAATTGCAGCCCGACACCCAGGAAAACTTCCCATACACCATGAGACGGTAAACCGTTTGGACACAACCATAACTACTTCCTAGAAAAGTATAGGCTTTTTACATCGAAGCAGAATTTATTCAACAACCCCAGACTAATTGTTTAGCCATCGAAGATCCAGTGTTTCTGACCTTAGTATCACCATTTTCATTCTCATTTCGTGAATTAATTCCTTCAGATTGCTCATGTATAGGAAGTGTAAAAAAATCCCCAGCTTGTCATTTGCGTCTTCCGTTTTTTTACCATTCCAGGAGTCGATCGGAAGCAAAGTATGCCTTATAATACTACTTTACTTTAAAATACTTTTAAAAAGCGGTTCGAAAGGTTGTCGTGGGTGAAATTTGGGCAAGCATTTTAGCATACGAGAGGTGAAAATGTTCGAAAAGATATGGAGGAGTACAAAGGAGAACATATTGAACAATAGAATATTAAAAATAGTAAAAACAGACGAAAAAATGGAAAAGAAACACGTAAAGATCACGGTAATTCGCTAGAACGGGAGTTGATTTCAGCGTGCACCGCGCCGCATGATGGGATATTAAGGTCGTTCCACGCTAACGCCACCAGTAATTAGATCTCATCACGAATGTGTGAAGAACAACCATTACATATAAAGCTTGAGCGGATATCAGTAAAGTTTTCATCCATACCTACCACGTGTGTTCTACTTGTGCAATCATTCGTTTCCCGATGGATATGGAAAGCAAATTCTTTGTCCCGAGTCTTCATGAAGAACTTAGACGTCGAGTCCATAGTGCTCTCTTTGAATGATATCCTGTGGAAGGAAATTACTCACGACTCCACCTACCACCTACTCTTCATTTTTCTCATATTTGTCCATGACACTTGATTTCCAACATCATTGTGAATGTGGACGTCCTTGATTTCCGATCGTCAGCTTATTTTTGCACTTCACATTTTCTCCTACACTATGGGAAAATGGAATACTTCTACATTGGCTGCCTAACAGTGTGCTTAGTTATCACATTTCTGTTCAACGTGCATAGTGTTTATGTTTCTCAAGCTTGTGCTAAAGCAAGATGAATCGCGAAGTCAGAAAGAAGATGCGAGGAGGTGATCATGTATGTTCCCCAGATGCATGCTTGTTCTTGCTTACATCGGGAATAAATTCAGTCATTATGCTTATTTCCCGATCGAGATAAGTTTAACTGGATTATTCGGAGATACTGCGAGATATGATATACATAGGACTTGGTTCCTCTAGCCAGTCGTATCATGGTTAAACCTGGTTCATAGTTGAGGAAACTCTCTCCGATTCATAACAACCAGCAAACTACTTGTGTTGATGGCCTAGGAGCAGCCTAATGCGGATACGTCGGTAGTCCAGGAAAGAAACTGTTGCCAAAGTAGCAACATACCAGTCAAGTGGGCAATTTGCTCAAGCCCGTCGTATTGTATTCGGTTTTTCGGAAATTAATGTCGGGTTTGCAATTCCATTTTTCTTGCATATGTTTTGGCAAAAGTCTTTTCTTTTAAATTCATCATTTCAAAGCTCGCTTTGTGCACTTTTGCTCTATATGACTGAACTATAGTGAAAATTGTGCCGTCGACAAATTACAGAAGCTAGAACTTTTAAAAGTAAGAAGAAAAATTTTGACAAATCTACCACGAATCCAAACTCGTTCGTAGTACAGCCAAATGGCTAGGAACATTACTGGGGTAGAGGGTCAAGGGAATGTTGTCTCACGCAATGTTGCCTTGGAAAATTTCGTGGTAAATTCGATCTTCAACATGACGGATGTCGCGGATGTACTTTTATTAGTGACGACGTTGAAGTGAAGGTTTCCCCGAAAGCAAATACAAGCATAAGTTTTAACTTATTATTTACTGCCTACTCTTTTCAATGGCAGGGTATACATTGCGAAATATAACTTCAATGATGCTGAGATATTTGCAAAACTCCGGATCGCAGGTGTATGCGGTGGGGAACGATCGCGCTATTGTCCTTTCCGGAGAGTAGCGCGTTCACCACCACATCACACGGTTCTCTATCTCAACAAGCATAAGTGTTCGAGAATTTGCAGAAGAACACAGTGAGACATCTCAACTGCCTTTGAACATTTAAAGAAGTTCGAAAGTCGAAAAGACTTGACGAATAGATTTCGCACTAATTGGAAAACAATCAAAGAAGCTGCAGTTTTGACGTTTCGTCGACGCTTTTTCTGCACAACCAAAACCACATGTTTCTCGAACATGTTGTGATGTGCAACAGAAATGGATCTTCAATGAAAACCAGCGACCATCGGCTTAGTAGTTGGACGGTAAGCGCTTCGCAAAATAAAAATTGCACTAAAAGAAGGTCATGCTGACAATCCGGTGGTCTACAGTAGCCTTCATCGATCACTGCTTCCTGAATTTGGATGAAATTGTTACGGCAGAGAAGTGCGTCTGCTAAATCGATAAAATGCTTTAGAAACTTCAGTGGCTCCGCTCCTCATTCCTCACTGGTCTACAGAAAGTCACCAACCCCGCAAGACAACACGCTGCGACGTTTTGTACAATCGACGCCGCAAAGGTTGCACGAACTGTGTTGAGAAGCCCTACGCTATTCATCGTGCGAGAATTGCTTCAGAAACCAAGCCCAGACAAGAACTGCCTTTAATGCCGTTGCCGTAATCGTCTCCAGAAGTCCAAGATTCTTTGCAACTGGTGTAAGTAAACTTGGTTCTCTTTGGAAAAAGTGTACATTTTAATGGTTTTTATTTCGATGAAGTTTATTCTATGCTGAGTTATGGCACTTCAAAAACGCAAGCTGAAATCCGACCTCAAGTTCCGAAAACATATGACCATGGATCGTTAAGGTATTTAAGCCTCCATGGACCTTTCTAAAACATTCACGGACCTCCCTTAAAAGTATGGATATTCACTGTGTAGAAGGTTATGCATTCCTAAATGGCGATGAAGACTGAAACACGGACCAAAATTGAAAAAAGCGACCATGTTACACTCAGACACAGATGAACTTAAGTGATGGATTGTATTAAGATTGTTATTTCGTCAAAAGAGTGTGACGTGCTTTGTGTACTCTGGATAAGAAAAGTAAATTAGGAGTTTGCTGGTATCCGCTTGAGTAACTCAGCGACAACGTTTGATACGTGATAGATGATTGTTACTACTAATAATTTAGCAAAGAAACTGACCTCAATAATGAGAAATATTAGATGAATCACAAGTACAACCATCTCAAAAGGAACCGGAATGACCGCAGGATTTAACAGTAAGAACAGAACGATTGGCAACTGAAGCACAAGCGACAGGATCCAGAAACCAGAGATAGCTGGAACCTGAATAGATTCAATGCACTAAACAATTTCTTACAGTCGAAACCCTGAAATTGTACTCCTGTGTTAGTTCCCAGGATCGACTTCCTTCCTCATTGGAAGTCACGAAAAAGCGGCTCTGAAGAAGGCGATATTGCCGAAACGTCAGATAGTATGTTGTATTGTATTGTGTTCTTCTATGGAAGTAAATGTATGCTGTTTAAAAACCACGCGATTGCTGAACAAGAAAACGACACATTTATACTACTGTGTTAGTAAATAGACTGACGGAATGACTGAACTGAAGGAACCACGGCACACCCCAGAATGACACGTTCATAGGGACGATGAATGAGTTCAACTGCCGCTTCACAAATTTTTGCATGGAATGTAGATGAACAAAATTGTGGCTGTGGCGTAATAACTAGAGCGCATTGTTTACATAAGCTTACTTACTTAAACTTACTTGGATACTTGGATGACGAGTTGTGCGGATTCATTTCAACAATGTTAGACGTTTTTATTTAATAGACAACAATCAACACTAGGGTCAGATGGTATTGCCGGCGAACTGCGCTTGAAAACCCTTGTATGTGGTACATGCAGCAAAATCTTTCTCGAAATCCTTAGTCAACTGGTTCCACATGATCCAATGTCGTTGACATGCGCGACAGGAATATCTTCATGAAGAGCCTAGAAGAGAGCACATTCAACAAGCTTATCAGACAACAGTTACGAAAATCTCTTCGCTCGTCTTCCTTAGACACGATAGCCATGCTCGACGTCCTCAGCTGCTCTGGGATTTTTTCCTTTTGAAGGTAGGGTGTCAGATGGTTTGCGACAAGTAAAGGTAAATTGTGGTTTCCAGCTCTAAGGAAGTTACAGGTTTACTATCGAATCTTGGAACTGAGTCTTTTTCAAACTTTTTGTCGCAGCTCGAAACTCAAGGAGAAGAATTCTAGGTGTTTTTCTTTAGTGGGTATTTTAGAGTCTGGGACGGTGAATGTGGAACCGGAAGCGTTCGTGTAGAACTTTTCCATTATTAATTCCATACTATGGCGTGACATTTTAGCGATACCATCTTCGTTCATCATGGTTGACAGAGGAATATTACACTTGCACAAGTTCCGACAGTATTTTATCAGATTGGTTCACTTTTATGCTGCTTCTAACAGTTTCTTCTGCCTGTACGGATACAGATCTTCCTGTAAACTCTTCTGCGACTGGTATTTATTGGTAGCCGTGTTAAGTATGCTGTAGTAGAATCAGGCCTCAGTCTCCTCTTCTTCTCGAGCAACTGCTTAGTGGTAATGGAGACGATATCCAATGTTCCTGCTTGAGGAAGAGAATTCGGCACAACTTCTAAGTCCTCCGACAATTAGCTCGTCGGCTTTTCCTTAATCTGACAGTCACAGTTTGGATAGGATTTCGTTCAGAATGCACTCGTCATATGCAGTTAGACTTTTTTTCGTGATCGATAACATAAATTCTTTCTTAGCGTACGGTTGAATCGAATTTTCGTACGAAGATGTCGTTGATGAGAATCAGTACAGAATAATGGGACTACCGTCCTTCGTGTCAAGTAGGTGCCATTAGGCACGATCTTCTGTTTGTCAAAATGTGGTCGATCTCCGCATCAATCTTGCCATTATGGGGACTCTTATGTCCAACGGCG
Source organism: Angiostrongylus costaricensis (assembly GCA_900624975.1). Classification (NCBI taxonomy): domain Eukaryota; kingdom Metazoa; phylum Nematoda; class Chromadorea; order Rhabditida; family Metastrongylidae; genus Angiostrongylus; species Angiostrongylus costaricensis. The sequence continues at coordinate 107,305 of UYYA01004150.1, read as the reverse complement.
GCTTCCTTTCATCTTTAGAGTTTCTATGCTAAAGACGCGCTGCAGTCAGCAATCCTACATGACGGTGTCCATTCCCATTTCTTGCTCCTAATTCAAATTTTCCAACCCAGTATTCGTTCTCGTTGGCCTTTCCTACTCTGACATTGAAGTCTCTGGCAGAAACCTTATAATACGCTTTATCATTGCGTACAACTTCCTTCAACTAGTAGTAGAGCGCACCCAATACGTATTCGTCAGCTACATCAGTCTATAAGTACAATTGATGATAGTGATCTTGCTATGACGTGCTGGTTGAAGACAGAGGACGGCCAGGAAAGCAGAAAGGATCTCGTAAGAGTTGACGAGGTGGAGAATGAACGGGAGAGTGGTAAAGCCTACGCCAACGACATTTATTAACAGAGACTTTTCCTCACGGATGAAAAGTATTCGGTTGTTTAGCTGGTACATGTCGCCTTTCAGCGGGTGGACGCGTGTGAAGCAGTGGTCGGAACCGTCCTGTAATACATAAAGGATCGATTCCTACGCCCTTGACCCACTAAGCTCTCCATGCCTCGGAGGTCGGTAAATTGGTACCAGACTTGTCTGGGAGGATAGCAGCACAGGCTTGATACATCGGTAGGCCGCCGCAAGTTATGTAAAGGTCAGATATGCATTCAATCATCTCCAGACGGTGCTCAGTGAAGTTGAATGCATGACGTACTCCTCAGGCATTGACCAACGTGGAGAGCTTTATTCTTCACCCTTTATGTCGGTCTTCATCCTCTTTGTTTTTTGTGGGATGATCATACCAAAATGAATGCAATTCGCGATTCCAAGAAGGGTGTAGAGATCAGTATCTGAGTGCTCTGGTATTACACATGCAGAGTAAGAAACTGATCGTTAAACCTGGTTCCAATGACGTTCTGCGTAGTCCGAAATTTTGTGGCTTCTCACCAGTCCTTACTTCTCCTGACATCATTGACGAGAGTCCCCACTGTGCGGGGTACTAAGGCTGGCCTATCGCTGATTGTGCAATTTGATCTTCTCTGGATTCCTTATTTAATCGTGCAAGGAAGTTTTCACGCCTTTACCAATATGTAGATCCGTAAGAAATATCTTTCCGGCAACGATTACTGCCTTCGATCTTCCTACTAGTTCATTCAGACAGGAAATTAAAACCGAAATCAAAAATGATAGTGATGAAAAAATGATCGACAGCTCAAGGAGATGTAGAAGCCGAACCATACACAAGTCTGCATAGAACGACATACAATAACCCAGCAGTTAGAGTTTTGAGGAAAATCAGTGCTAACGTCCGAAAAATGAATCGAATTGAAAATTCAACCAATAGTTAAGTGGAAAATCTACTTCTGAATCAGCACGTTCTGCGGCTACCGATCGTGACCATTTCAGAACGATTTTAGAAGACTATCTACCGTCGTGGCTTCACAGTACACATCAAGAATGAGGCGTATCTGTGCTAAAATTGAGTTCTGCAAAAGTAAGCAGTCCATTTGATTGCGCCATTAGACTTGCTATCTTAAACCAGCGCGTCTGCTTCTTCCGTTATAACTGGTTCCTGAAAGTTTTCGTCCTCGTTGGATTTTCGAAATGATATCAGACAAATGCATCGTAGCCTACGCAAAACCGAATAATTGAAATAATGTATGACTAAGATTAACGTAACTTTGTAGAAACTCGAATCAATCGTTAGATGACCGACTGGAGTGTAACTAACGTGGTCAAAGAGAGACTGAAAGAACGCAATGTTACAGTGCGCGTCACAGAAGGATTCAGAAGAAGAATGCAGCTGGGTTCCGCATCAGTGACTCGATGAAGTGGTTATTCGCAGAACTCGTCGAATGCAAACAAGGATAGTGTATCCATTGCTCATTCTGGGGATCGTCAACAACTCAAAAAGTGTAGTTCGTGTTTGCACAATTATCTTACGACCACTCATACTCGGTGACGAAAATTTTCAGGGTGTTCAGAAGTCTTTACCCGCTTATTCTCTCCCGTACGATTTCTTCCCCCATATCATACATATGTCTGAAATGTTTACCTTTACTTTTTTATTACATTACCCGACGTCACATTTATCACATCAGGATCAACTTTATTTGCATGCGGTTTACGTTGTTGTTTGAGCGTTTTTCGCCTTCAAAATGTCGCTAGCTGCTAGAGAAGTCGATTTTCTCCGGAATCCTGAGATAGCCATCCTAGGGCCTTTTCCCACGTAAAATAGAGGGAGTGAGCTTGTCTGAGACAAGTCTCATAAATTATCCTACTTCGGATGGTTAACGGACTCATTGGGCCTGGTGTGAGATCGAACTACTAGGGTTGGTTGCATCGTCCGTGTAATGAATTACCACTGCATTGCTCACTCCTTTACTCGAAAGAAGTTAGTAGAAGACAAGGAATGCCGTGTCCTTTCCTTATGCTTCACAGAAAAGCCGATTTCGGAAGACGACTGTAGATCTTACGACCTTTAATAAATCCAAGATGAGTCCGATACTCCACATATGTTCATCTCCATATGCATAACGTCTACACTGGCGTAGCGCCTTGTTGTTAAAGTAACCGAGTGTCGTAGATACATATAACAAAGGAGTTTAACGACAGATTCACGAATAGGAAGGTGATGTGAGTCGTAGTTAAGCGCACGAGCGCAATCTAGTACGATCACAAAGAAGGAATAGCGCCTTCGATGGTCAGTATTCATCTCAGAGCCTTCGAAAGATCGTGGTGCGCTCGGTAGATGCCAATCAACAGAGATAACCTTACAGAAGGTGGTTAGTGGCATATTTGCTACGGAAGAGATAAATCTTCTTTTCCTTTTACTGTTTCTGCGATTTAAGTCCCTTGGCGAAGATTCGTATAAACCAGCACGATGGGTGAACAATTCTGTTAACATATTTTATCTTTTTGTTTACTGCTTATTCTTCTTTGATGGCAGAGTATTATTTGAAATCCAACCACAAAAACGCCAAGATTTAACCAGAACGTGAAACCTCAGGTTGGTTTCGAATCCGCAATTATCTTTTCCGAGGGTCACGTGCTACCCTATCCTACAATTTAACTGTGTCTAGTGCCAATTTACGCTCTCCAGATCATTTCCATCGACTGGTGATAGCTGAAGGAACCATTACAGAAAAAAGGTGGTAGAAATCAAAGCATAGGCAACGGCTGGTGTGTGGATGGCACGTAGGACTCCGCAAAGGCTAGTGGCGAGTTCGAAGCCCAACTGAGGCACCGAGTTTTGCTTATATCTCAACATCTTTGTGATTGTATTTCATATAATACCCTGTCGTGAAAAAGGAATAACCAATAAATAAAAGATTGTTTAGATAAATTTTGCTAAATTTTACCTATTTTTCCATCTCAGCGTTTTCCACTTAGTGAATACGGATATAATTTTTTTATTTTATTTAGTCCGTTTTCACATTTGTGCGGATCCCAGCACTTCTCACATTCAATTTGTTTCCTCGCATCCATTGTCCACGAAGATCTCCCAGCTTTACTTGTGGCTTCGGTTGCTGCTTGAGGATTTTCACTTCATTCTGAATGTCGTAGAATGCTGCTCGAGCAATTTTCCCTGGAGTCCTGAGATAGCCGAGCTGGGGCGATCCCAATTGCATTGCGGAGAGTGGCTTTTTCGCAGAAAAGTCCGGTACCAATTTGCCGACCCCGTAGGGATCAGGGACTTGGTTGACCCGGAGCGGGATCGAACTAGTACAATGCTCGTCATGACGGGCATCACTACCACTGTGTTATCTGCCCCCATACGGAGATAAATTCTCTATTAAATTATAAATCCATTAACTAGTGAAACAATTTGTGTAGAACAATATTCGTTAAGGTTTTAGTTCATACCTTCTCTCCAAGGTTCCCAACAATCGCAAGAGAAAGACGAATAATCTCCACCAGTGTATACACAACCAATACAGCAACCACTATCACCTTATAGGTTACCGATAAATATGGATACTGTAATATATAAAACGATGTTTAACACCACAAAGAAGAAATATTTAGGGTGTATCTCGTACCATAGCCATTCCTGAATTTCTTAATCCCAAACGATTAGGAAATCTTGGTAATGGCCGGTTTTCAGTAAAAGACCATTGAAAGTAAGTTTGTAAGGCAAAACACACCTTTAGAATAAGACAACTTGCTTCCGTGACAAAGAGGAATGGAGCAAAATATGCGTTTAAATGAGCAGTCATTTGAAGTGGAAGACTAGCCAGTGGTTCTGTAAAAGTGCCACACATCAGGGAGCAATTAATAACTCAAGAGACCGAATTTCTCTAAACCTTGGCATAAATAATCTATGTGTTTATTTATATGATCCTATGAACTGCCCTTGTTGAGCGGATACGAAGTTGGTATAACTTGTCGCTGTTGTTGTTGTTTTCGTCGGTTGTTGTTACTGTTATTGTTATTGTTGTTGTCGTTTGAATCTCCCACTCGTAACAGCACGACTCTGAGGAAGGCGAAATCGCCGAAACGCTGGTCATTGACCAACAACAACAACAACAACAGCAGCAGCAGCAGCAGCAACAGCAACAACAATAACAACGACAAGTTATACCAACCTCGCATCCACCCCATTTGCTTGGTTATCAAATGTTGTTCGAAAAACAAATTACGGCTGACAATCTTTATTTTGATGGCGCGATCAAATACTGTAACTTTAATTTCGTACAACATTCCATGATTTGTGTAACGCGCATGTTTCAAATGTTCTGTAACACGCATATGGTCATTTGTTTGAATTGGCACCATGGCCAAACCAAACCACGTATCCCTCGGAGTAGAACTGGTACTAAAAATGTGTAGAAGATCACTGGATTTTCTAGACCCATATGCACCCGCAGGTCAGTGGTTTGCGCAAATATGCACAAAATCACCTCTGCGGTGCTATGAATCGAGTCGAATGCATCGTCTATATACATAGGATGGATTAAAGTCCAATGTTTCATTTTTTGCCATCTCATCTTCGTATCGGATATTTTTATCGACAAATTCATTCTTGTAAAAATTATTGGGAGCCATTAGACGAAAGCTAACAGTCTTAGAGCAGGCAGCATTATGTGAGCGCAGTGGCTTAAATTTCCTTCGTCTTCCATGCTCGCTTCTCTTAGCGAATAACTTTGTATGAATTTTCATAGAGCATCTTGAGTATAACTCGCAGCTGCCAATGACGCTGATTCTCCTTTGAGCAGCCGAGTTGGGATGTACGGCACTATGGTGGGATATTTGTAGGAAACTGTTGTCAAACCTGTCATTCCCGAGAGGTACCACTGTACTTGAATAGTTGGATCGCCCTCTTCATGAACCGTTAATAACCACGCGGGTTACGAATTGAAGTTCCGCGAGTCGTACTAAGGCTCTCCTATATGATCATCTCTTCCCCGCTAGTTGCTATGTTTTTATCAGGATAACAGTGATTTCCGGTACCGGATTACTCTTCGTTGCCTTCCAATGTTTTAGAAATAGAGAGGTGACATTATTATTAGCTTAGGAAACCTTGCTGGATGACCACCCCCACGTCAGGCACGCAGTAACAATCCCGCCGACGGTGACAAATTTATTGCCAGTGCCAGTTGTCCTGTTGAGCAGCAGGATTCATGAAGTAAAAAAAAAGCATCGGTTTTAACTCTTAGAACGCATGTCGAACTACGAAAAAAGGTCGAAAGCCCAAATGTTTTCTACATGAACGACGTTGACGGAGGATTTCCATTTGCTCTATACGCGTTAATTTGACACACGTAACTGAAGACATGAGAAGCTGAACGCTCCTGACAGTGGGAAGTCGTAAATGCTTCGAAATATAAAGTAGGTAAAAATAACTGCAGTTTTTTTAAAGCGCTATCGACGACTCATTATTCGAACGGAAAGGACAAAGGCCAAAAGAAGAATCACTAGTAGGAGTGATCAACCTCAAGCGCTTCAGAATTAGAAGTAATTTGTAATGTATTGTTATTCTTTCCTGTATTCGAACAAACCAACACACCAATGTAGATCATATAAATCAACTCATGCATACCACCAAGTAGACTATTCCTCCTGTTTGTGTCACCCATTTCATAGAAGAAACGAACATCGCTCTGGTATTCGATAACTCTTCATTATGTGACTTATTATGTGAGTGGCGAGGCTCAAGTCGACTTGTCAGCAGGCTACGTGGCGCGCTTCTCAGTGATTAACGGCCAGTGCGTTGAAAGTGAATCAAAAGAGATATCGCACTTGCACTTAGGCGTAGTTGAATTCAATATATGGTCTTCTTTCAAGCACGTATTCGAGAACGCGTGTAACGCAATGGTTAGAGGGTGCCCAATACAAAATAGTTTCCAGCCCTCTAGGGTCGGAAAGTTGGTAGCAGACTTGTTTTGGAGGATAGCAACACCGACTCGATAGGCCGGTAGGCCACAGCAAATCATTTTATAGGTCACACATGTGTTCAGTCACCTCTATGACGTTTGAAGAAGTCGAAGGCATGGGGCATTCCTTAGAGACTAATCAACGCGGACAGCTTTATCCTTCACCTTTTATGCATGAAATCAGATTCATGCATACGTGCTTGAGTGTGCTTGTGAGTGGTTCGCACCATTCCTATCTATATGGCGATAAGATTCAAAAAAAAAAATAACAGTGAAGTACATGAGGTGTGATTTGGAGTCGCTTTCAAGAACTAAACTCCACGCATACTCTGTTGGACTCTACACAGGAGCTACACACGAGTGTAATCAATTACACGACAGACGAATCCGGTCAGCTGTTCGAAGGTAATTTCTGCTCAGTAACAGAAAAAACAATAGTCTTCATAGGAAAATTGTGATCTTCACTTCGTGTTTCTCCACTAAATGGTTCACATGGCGCAAATGTGGTTTGTGGCAAGAATGAGTGAGCACTTTGTGTAGTTAACGTGCGTCAGTCGATTACTAATGTGTACAGAGGTGATAAATGAATGTAAACATTGAATACTACATCATGAAAATTTGTAAACATAAAAGTTTACACAAAGTATAAACCTTTCTTCCGAAGAGTCGAAAACCGTGTAGTAGAATTTGCAGGGATCATCATTCTTGGAGGATATGAAGATGGAACGTGTGCTTCGTGCAAATCTAACCAGACGTCACCATGGAGACGTGCACTGGCCATCTGGTTGAGTGATGAAGCGATCATGCGCATTTCAGCTCCTAAGTGATCAGTGCGAACTCGTCAAATAATAATTGAGTTTGTCTAGAGCTTTACATTTTCGAAGAAAATATTTAGCTCGGTCTTCTTAATCATATACGCATAATTTCCATTCAGCAATAATTTAAAATTTAAGCGTGTTTGGAAATAACGGTCTCAAAACATTCAAAACGAACTTTTTCGAGTTCCTGAAATCCCTGTAAAATCTCAGTCATTACAAAAACCAGCGATACACTGCGGAACATGACCGTAGCTTGCTCAGGTCTGAACGTGGGGGCTGGATCTAGTCTCCGGTAACTTGCGAGTCTCTCCCAGAGTTGACAGAGGCTTATTTGCTTTAGGCGACTCCTAACAGCCTCCCATATACTTCCTAGGCACGTAATTGCAGGCTTTTGGAAGAATTGGCTCGTAGAATACAACTCGTAGGTATACTTATTTATACGATCTTATAAACTAATCTTACTGATGGTGCTGTTGGTCGACGGCTAACTTTTCGGTCCCACTCACAACACCACGGCTCTCAGTAAGGCGAATTAGCCGAAACATGAGCCTTTGACCAACAACACCAACAGCACCAACCTCGCATTGGCTCAATATGGTCATCTCCTAAGTGATCAGTTATATGGATGACTGCTTGGTCATCTTATAAGATCGTACACACAAATATATCGATTAAATAAATAAATCTACGATCGTAATAATAGTAATAATCTATCGTATCGGATCTGGCTGGATCGTACTGGCACCAAGCCTTGCCATTGCATTCATGTCTAAGGTGGAAGCGCCAGTAATCGACCTCGGTCCGTTACTCTATGTAGATATATAGATGACTGCTTGGTCATTCGTTCAACACAAGAAGAAATTGACAGATGTTTCGAGTTGTTGAACAAATAGTCAGAGTATAATCTTAACTCTTTTATTTACTGCCTTTTTCTTCTTAATGGCAGGTTATGTTTCGAATTATAACTCGTATGAAATGCTGAGATATTTGCAAAACTCCGGACCACAGGTGTATGCAGTGGAGAACGAACACGCGCTGTTGTCCTTACCGGGGAGCAGCGCACTTCACCACCGGGTGACCCGGATGGTAAGGACAACAGCGCGTGTTCGTTCTCCACTGCATACACCTGTGGTCCAGAGTTTTGCAAATATCTCAGCATTTCATACGAGTCAGAGTATATTAAGTTCACCCGAGGGAAACCAAAAGAAAACTGGGTTCCATTTCTGAACGTACAAATTAACCTATCAGAAAACGGCTACACTACAAAATGGTATCGAAAGCAAAGTAGTAAAAACATCTTGGTTCATTACCTCTCCTCTCACCCCTCTCCTATAACAAACATGTATCGAACAACTGTGTGCACAGGAAAAGAGCAGAGAGAGGAGTCCCGGAACTTGGCGCTGCAAATAGCCATTTTTAATGGCTACGAAACTGTAGCTCGAGATAGGTGTAGAAAAAACCACAGGTACCCCAACGATAACTCTAGCGACAATAAGGTCCCTTTTATACTGCCCTTCATTTCGAATGAAGTAAATGCAGCTATAAAACGTTGTTTAAGAGGGGCCGGTCTAGAGAATTGGGTAACGATAAATGAAATGCTACCGAGTAATCTAAGACGCCAACTAGTTCGTAACTGCCTATACGACCGTCTATGTGAAACACAAAATTGCATAATATGCCCCAATGGTAGAGACGGTGACTGGATGAGTTCGGGTACAGTCCATCTGATCTCTTGCAAAGCGTGCGGGGACGAATACGTTGGCGAAACGGGTAGACCACTCTGCGTACGTATAAAAGAACACCTAGCCGGCAAACGTAAGCTAAGTACTCCACTAGGTACGCATAGCACGCAGAAACATAACGGAGAAGATTTTGAAGTAAGGGTTACGATCCTGGCGCAAGAATCGAGAACATAAGCGCGCAAAACTCTAGAGGCATTCTGGGTTAATTTCAAGAATCCGAAAATGAACCGCAAAGAGGAATGCCTCGTTATCACGCGTGATATTGGGTTGTATGTAAGCCTCTTATTTTGATGAGATGGGCACAATACGATTCTCTGTGAACTCTGTGCGGTTGGTGTCCACGTGACATTTTTAGTGGAGGGCTCAAGGCGGTGAGTGTGTAAAGACCCTGTGTTCAATGTGATTGAAATTTTGGTTCAGCATTTTCTCTGTTTGGTTATGGAGATGTTTGGCCGTGTAGATTGCAGTCAACTTGACCTTTCCAGGCGTTGAGGAAGGCGAAATCCGCCGAAACGTCAGCTTATTCGTGAATAAAGAAATAAAATAGCACCTCGTGTTTACTGAACAGAAGTAGACAGAATATATCGATTACTTATGCTGAGGTTTATAGAAAGTAGGTCTTGAGTTACTAAACGTATGTATCAAATCGGTGCAGTAGAAACAGTGAGTCTATCCTCTGGATCCACCTGCGTCTCAGGAAAGCAAGGTCACCTTTGGTCCGCGATTAACGCCCTATCCTCCAGCTGGGGAAGCGCCATATTGTTTCGCGCCTAAGTGGCATGAGAACCTTTTATGAGGGAGATCCGTGAGGGAGATCTAGTCCAGTAATTTTAATTTTAAAACTCCAATTCGGACTACAAAGTGTGCACAGGAAAGGAAACAAACCGGATCCTTTTACCTGAAATCCGAGCTGCGAATGGGAGCAGGACTACAAGCACGGTTCCCAGACTAGACAACCGCGTAACCGATTTACTTTCAGCTGGACGCCACAAAGCACATGCACCTCTCGCAGCCCACATAAAAACTTGTTTTCAAAAGGAAAGGATTCCTAGGTAGTAGAATACTTGTCTCATGCACCTTCTTCTCGTCAAGAAGAGTGACCGAATGGACATTCGTATATGACGTGCGATTTCCTTGCTGACTGCACTTTATAAGCTTTCTGCGAAGATATTCATTGTCGACTTCCATTTAGCCTCGGCCTGGATACTCACCGTCTTGGCTTATTGACCCATTGGACCCTGGAGCCGTTTTCCGTGGTTGGCCCAATAGAATACTAGCAATTTTCGTCGGCTACGGCTTCTCTGACATGGCCACGGCTGATTTCTTGACAACAGAAAATATTTCTTCAGTAACTAGAGAGCTTTAGGTGTTCTGATTACGACAGGGTTGTAGAAGAGACTTTGCTTCACCATTCTGTTGATATGATTGATATGTGTGCTATTATCAACTCTGCGTCTCTATGGTCTATCATGCAAACACGTTGATGTCAGCACTTTCAAGTAATTTGCTTCTATTTGGGTGTTATTCACATCCACACACCCTATACAATTACCATAGTGATTAAAATTCAATAACTGTTAACTGCTGCCATACTACCAATTGATGAACTTTTCTGAAACTGTTTTTAGTAAAACGTGTAGAGAATGGTTTTTCTGGTCTCAGCCTTCTACTTCGATGTCCTTTCTATTATCTACCGAATGAATGTAGGTGCGCGTGGCACAGTGGTCGGAGGGGCCCTGCAACACACATGTGGAGTCAATCCCGGCGCCCATGGCCCACCAAGCCTTCAATCACTCCGGGATGGGCAAATTGGTGCCAGTATTGCCTGGCAGGATAGAAGCACTGGCTTGATACAACGGCAGGCCACCACGGGTCATTGTAGAGATCAGATATGCGTTCAATAACTTCCAAACGATGCTTAATGAAGTCGAATGCATGGCGCATCCCTTAGGGATTGATCAACGCTGAGAGCTTTACCCTTTTTCTTGTCGAATATACATGGTGCGGTGAAAAAAAAGAGAAAAACTCTGAATCCAAATAAACAGAATACACAGACTATAACTATAATCCATACGGTCGTTTGGTCTAAACCGTTATGGAAACCACAGCGTCCCTACGGGAGTAAAGTTAACACGATGTTGTTACAAATCTTTATTTTGGGGGGATAGAACGATGTTTTGTGTCTCATGTCGGCCCAGTATATACACAGGTGGCAATGATTTAGGTATCGTAAACTGATGTTTCGAAATATATCGTGAGCCCGAAAGACCGTGGTGCTGGAAAGCTAATGACTGCTAGTCCTGCGTATCAAACGAATGTTTTCGATCAACTTCAAATTCCTATTTGTATTCGTCCATTGATAAGTTAAAATGAGGTTGAGAAAAGGGTTTATTTGGGTAGGGGTTCGACGTCTTCGCCTTCTTCAGAGCACGGTTGATCCGGGTCGATGGTCCACAACTGGTCGTTGTCGCTATGTGGGTGTTCGTCCTCGCACCGAGTCGAATCCAGTGGAAACAGCACCGCTCGAATGATGCGACCACAGTTGGTAATGCTTTTTTATACAGTATGATATACAGAACAACCGCTGAACTGAAGAAGACTCGATTCGATACGACGACGAAGACGCCGCATCGACAGGACGAACGACTGTGGACCATCGACTCCGATCGTCGACTCCGGGTAAGAGGAAGACGGCGAAACGTTAACCGAATAAACCTTTTCATCAACATTATGTTAGCCTATCGATGAAAGAATACGTATTGATTGGCCATTATTCAAATTCACTGTTATTAAATCTCTAATCACAGTAATGTACAGCGTTGTTTGACTACTGGACGCTAACTTCACTTTCCTTCTTATCCGAAGAATCATATGAAGAGGAGTACAGTAAACCCTCCACTCTCGCTAGTGTTCGTTGTGAGTGGATGCACTTTCACTAAGTCTAGCCATCATTATATACAATATCTAACAATAAAACGATATAGGTAACAAAAAATACTATATGAAAATAGAAGAGGAAGTTGGGGGCAACGTAAAAAATATATAAAGAATAAAGGATAAATCGCGTAGATCAGTCCCTGACGGATCGATCCCATACGTATTACAGGGCACCTCTAACTACTTCGCTATACAATCCCCTAAAAAATACATACAATGTTAGGAAAAAAAACTGCACATACATATAAAGGAGTCTGCATAGCTGCCTGAGGCCTTTGATGCTCACCACATGCGCTGGACGAGTTCCGACGAGAGCGACGAGGACGAGTCTCCTCGACGACGCACGTACTCCATGTCCCTGTTGCGCACATATTCCTCGAAGAGTCGTTGCTTTTGTGAACCATCCCTCATTCTGAAAGAGTAGGAGTTTCTTCTTTCTTACCTTTATGTAAGACCATAAAGGTGGTAATTTCATTAAGAAAACATACGTAGTTCTGAAGATGTCCGTGACTTCCTAGTACCATTGGGTTTATGAAAAGTTCTGGATGTCAGCTATGATCTCTTAGAGATTCTTCTTTGTTACAAGAATTCGATAATCTAACAGTCTAACACATTCAAGCCCAAAATGTACGAATACGAATTGGTTTGTGGTTCACAATTAATCTATTGACCGGTCGACATTTAGAATATGTATTACATTTGTATATTTATAATAACGTGGAGGGATATAATGTAAAGTAGTGGTCCCGGCTAGGCTATATTTCTCTCGTCTTCACGTATAGGTTCCAATTATGCTCTGCTTACAGGTTTGCCAAATAGTGCATGTCCGGTCTGCAGACAGCCTTAGATTTCCTTCAGAAATGCATATCTATCGAAAGAGGTAATAGAGTCGTTTTTCTTTTTTTTCTTCTTCTTTTCTGAGTTGACGGAAATTGACCTAAAGAGAACTGCGTTGCCAGATTCCGTTTGGCGTTCGTCGAAGTCGGATCCTATTGCTGCCATATTGTTAGATCTAGAGGATGTTGAAAATGTTCGTGATTTGCTCGTTTCTGGTTTTATTACTACTCTTTGTTTCTTATTAACGTATTGGATTAATCGATATGTATTCTGTAAGGGCCTATTGTCATTCTGTGAGCCGTGCTGCTCTGATGTACAACGCGTCGGCACAGTAGAATCGACATCAAAAGCTCCGGATGCGACCACTGTCTTTTTTGATGCGAGGTTTCGATATGGACGCATAATCATGTCTGTGATGAAGAAGGTATGAGACCTTTCTTCTCTTCCTACATGCCCTATTAGTGTTGTACGGTACGTGTAGCGCAGTGGTCGAAGGCGCTCTGCAATATACATGGGATCGGTCCTTACGCACCCGGTTCACCAAATCCTCCATCCCTCCGGGGTCGGGAAATTAGTACCAGACCTGGCTGGGAGAATAGCAGTACTGACTCGGTACATCGGTAAGCCACAGAGAGTCGTTATAAAGGCTAACTATGCATTCAATCACCTCCAGCGATGCTTAATGAAGTCGAATGCATGGCGCCTCTCTTAGGGATTGATCAACACCTAGAGATTTATCGTTTTTACTATTTACTATTGTGGCCTGCATCATTAACGAGTGATTATTGTTAGAAATCCTTCAGAATTCCGCTTAGCGAAAAATATATAAAAGTTTAGTAGTGGGTTCATGCGATAGAAAATTAATTGGTAGTGCTAGTGGAACTATTATAGATTAGTGAAACTTGATGGTATTTTTTTAAAACGAGACTTACTAATTCGAATACAATAAATAAGGTATGATTTCTTTCTGTTGTGTATGGGATGACTAATAGTTTTTCTTGACGTAAGGAGGGAGAAGTTGTTGACGAATGTCAGTGAGGAAACCTTTAAGAGCAGTCGTGCGCGTTTTTTTGTGTCGCGTGGCTCTTGTGATTTTAGTATTGAGGCCTTAATATTTACGTAAAAGTTCCATTCTTCAGGTTGCGCAGGAATTGGCGATTTTAAAGGATCAAGAAGAATCGTCGAATATCTGTCTTCTGTCGTTGAATCAGATTGCAGTGTTGTCTTCGGCTTTTCAGTTCTTTATTTTAACCTGCATTTCTCCGTACCTCGACAGAGGTTTGCTATTTTTCACGTACTCTTTCCTTGAGGAAATGTTAAGAAAAATGGCTTTGTTTCTCTTTGTGGTGAGTTTTCTTGACTTGGATCGGGGTGAAATATCCGTTGTGGTGGAAGAAAGTAGGCTTTTTCATTATCGTGAAGACAGTAGGAAGGTGAGCGTTCATCTTTTGTCCAGAGATCATTGTTTAGCATGGACTGTGTCTGCTAAGTAGGGATGCAGGTGACAGAGTAATCAGGATTTTGTAGTTGTTCAGGCTCTAGTATAGACCTTTCCAAGTGGTGGTGTTTTTCTTAAGGATCAATGAAAACGTGGTACTCTTCCCTACCATGGTTATAAAGTTGAATGATTATCAGTCCGTTAGTGAAATAACGAAAGCACCGCGAAATTTACTGGTGCGAGTTTTTTCTTGACTTTCAGGTGTTGGAGTGCCGCTAAATTTGCGTTCGCAGATTATCAGGTCATGGGAGAAGTGTGCAGGTGAAATAGACTTCAGGATAACCCAGGTAATATCATAAATGTGTTTTTATTTTTCGAAAAAATTCTGTCCTTATAGCTTTCTTGCGCTGGTGAGTGTATCGTTGCACTCCTTAGCTGTAATGAAGCCGTGCAGTCAGAACTCCTGAGGAAGTACTGCTCTGATATCATTTGTGTATTTGAGCAGGTGGGCTGCTATTTTGACAATATCTTTTAAAACCTCATTTATAGGATTATCGACATGTGTGGTTATCCTTTCCGCTTTTGTTTTAATAGTGGGATAAAGCAGTAAACTTTGTTTAGCTTATTACCATTTTGTAGCATAATCGCTTCGTATTTAGCTTAAGTACTATGGTCGAGATAATATGTTACCTCAGTATGAGGATATGTTAGCCATGGTTCCTCATCAGCTGCTAGTGTGCAGTTTTTTGGGACTTGTAAAGCCACGTAGTCCAGCAGCTCCTACTTGGTTCACGGTTCGTTTTCTGAACACGTATATTTCTTTCGATGCAGAAAATGCTTTATGATAAAGAGTTTCTTCATAGCTCGATGTCAAGCTACAAGCTTTTTCTTTTGAAGTGTCAACATGCACTGCTGCCAGTGATTTTATAGGATTCTATTGGATCTCGTCTGTCTGCAATACTTCTGGGAAGAAATGGTCTGAACATCACCCTATCGGCTTATGAGGAAATAAGTTAGCTATACAATATTTCCTTGATTCAACAATGGTTTTTACTTTTTGTGGTTATAGGTGATGGAAAGTTCTGGAACGATGCTCACCTTCTTTCCATTCTTGGGAAACAACTTTCTTTACCTCCTCGAAACATGAGGAAAATGACTTACTACAAAAACATTACTGATCAATTTCTTGGACTTATAAGTGTTCGTGTTTTTTTTCCTAATACCTCCATTCTCTAGTCTTAGGCAAACTCTATGCTGTAAGCAATGGATGGCATTCATGAAAATGGTTTCTGATGAACATGTGCTAACCTTTATCTTGTAAGTTGAAGTCTTCAGCATTTATTTTTAGAATGGGAAGTTTTCTAGAGAAAAGATGGCTTTGTTATTTTCACTCTTCGGTGAACAATTGAAGAGAAAAAGTGCTTTTGCTTGGAGTACTATGGTCGAGGACATGTTATACAAGCCATGGGAGGTTAGTAGGTCCTTTCTATTTTCTTAAAGATTTCAGTCTAGTTTCAGTAGTTTATTTTTATAGGTTGTTGCAAGCTCATCACATTGTGTGTGGTCTTCATCACATGTAACATCTCTATGTCTCTTGACATTGTGGAGTGAAAACCAACTAAGTTCCCATTTACTGAGGGATAGTCCTCGCTTTCTACCAGTACGTTACTATGTTTAAGTGCTATAAGCTCCAAGCGACATTGTTTCTTTTAGGTTGCAGAATTTTTATTGTCGTTGTTGCCAATTGTATCCAGTGATGTGGGTTCGTCGAGAAATCTAGGTAGTGACGTCCTAGTCGTTGTCACATTTGCATTAGGACAAATAGAGAACTTGGTGAGGATTGATGTTTTTCTATATTCGGGCATTCTGATGTTATACTAGTTAGATAACTTCGGGTCAAGGCAATGTTCAGCTAATGTTGGTATTCAGGCTAACAAAGTCATAAATCCTATTTTTAGGCTGATTTTCTCCTTGCATTTATTACTAATCCAAGTCCGTGTTTTCGTTTGTCACAGGAAAGAAGGCTTGTCCAAATGCTTGATGAACAGCCACGTAAGTAACGACTGCACACATTTTATCATTTTTGAAATGAATTTTTGAACAGTTAACAGGGACATTTTCTTTGAGCTCTATGTGCCATTATCTTCAAAGTTTAGTACCATTCATAGTTTTAGTGAGTAATTAATACAGCTAATGATGTTTATCATAGAACTGTACGGAGCAGTGGTTCTTTCTACTCTCAGTCAGAGCAAGGACGAGATTCTAGCAAGAAAGATCGAAGCCACTATTGTTGTTCTTAAAGTTGGTTGTAGCCACTACTTTACATGATTATTGGATCAGTGTAAATGATAAATTTTCAAGCATTTTCTCAGGGATTTCGACCAGTGCTCGCTAGTCGTCTATTTCTTGAAATTGTTTGTAAAAGTTTCCAAAAGTGGGAGACTGATGCCGATATGTATGATGTCCCACGTTTCCTTGATAACAGCAATTCCAATGCAGCGGATATTGGTGAGAAATTTTTGTTTTGAAGCTTTGCTTTGGTGTGAGCTATTTGATATTATATCTTGTTAATTTTATTTTCAATAGTTGCACCCGATTGCAGTATCTCAAAGGTCGACTTCACACTTTGTTGCTGGGGTATTCTTTGAGCAGCTGCAGGATTGCGAAATTGATTCTTCTGATGTGGAGATAACTCATTCACTAGTTAATTTGGTTCAGGTTGCTTCTCCACTTTTTTCACTTAAACCTAAAATTGATTCATATCTTTAATTTTTTGAATTGAGGCGGTTTTGAACTCTACAATGCGACATCTAAATGACCGTCACGAAAGAATGTCTCTAAACGTTGTCACTAGGGAGAACGAGCATGGTCTTCAAATGCACTCAGTTATTTCACAAAACGCTAAAATGGCTATTGGTTTGGCAGGTGCTATTGTTATGACGGCTAGATTGGATGAAAGAGTAGGATTTGTAATGAAGTTGTTAAAGCTGGAAGAAGTAGTTGATATTTGTTGTTTTTAGAACAAGTCGGCCATATCGCAGCTATGTGGCATACTGTCGTCGTTTGCTGCGTTTATCTGTAAGCTCAAGTGCAACGAAGAAGTTTTCGTCACAATGGCGGAAGATGCGCGTAAATTACTCTATGTTTTTGGAGAGGATGTGCCCATTCAAAATTCAGCTGCCTGTCCTCCCAGGAAATTGTAGGTATTTAATTCTTTACTAACCCTTGTTTATACTCACCTTTAATTTTTTTTCTTCTGTTCTGTTTAGGGAAATATCTACAGATATCGTTGGAAGTATACGGGAAGGTTTAATGGACTCTTCTCCTGCTACTCGTGGTGGAGCTCTTTTGGAAGCTGGACGGTTAATCCGATCGAGGCATGCAGTTATTCTTGGGGAACTTGACAAGTGGCTCTTCAGCGCTATAAAAGGTGAAAATCAAAATGTTTTATTATAAAAATATGTATATACTAGTCTGTACCAGTTTTTCAAAGTGCATTTTCCAATATTTGTAACTATGCAGGGCACAATCACCATCCAATCGTTTTTAGCACCAAAGTAGACGGTCCATCCTCACATGTCCCATGGTTGACAGCGCTTATCCGATTCGTTTCTCTGTCATGCAGCCGCCATACAAGGCTATAGGATTTGTATGTGGTTTGGGTAATGGCTCGAAGATCCATGAGCTTATTTCCTCGTTAATATGTTGAATGTTACTTGAAAATGGTTTTCTTTGGGAGGCCGAGGTAGCCTTGCTAGAGCATTCTCAAATCTCAAATACAAGTTCGTAGGACGTTCTACATTGGAGCGTCGTTTGTTGGCTTTTCATTGGGATTCTTTCAAGAGAGCGTCTTCTAGAAATGTTCCACAACGCGATTACTTATCAATTTGTTGACACTTGATACTTGAATGACCCTTCTTATGAAGAATTGTACTGGTCACAGTGCATTTTCGTCGGTTTTATTGCTGGTTCAACTCCTAGTAGTACCTCTAGTCACAGCAAGAAGAAGAACCTTTGTTGCGCTTTACATGTTGATCTACCGTTTTTTTAAACAGACTGTTCATGTGCATTACAGATCTGATTCTTGATCCTGACTCTTACGTTTACCTAGCAGCAATAAATTCACTAGCAGAAGCTGCGTGTTATGGATCCATTTATCTTCGTGAAATGATCACACTGTTCAAGAAATATAACAGTTCGGAAGCAACGGACAGCAAAGTAAGACCTCTGTTATCGTTATCAACGGCATGCATATACATATATATATATATATATGTGTGTATATGTACATTTATATGTATATAGATGTGTAATGCATGTATATGTATGTGTATATATACATATGTATGCATGAACGTATATACAAATATATATGCATACATGTATACGCGTATATATACACATATGCATATACATATACATATGTGGAGTTATCTACACTTCCCAGTTTTAAATAAGTATGTTTCAATTGTTTGTGGAGATTATCATTATTACTCCTCACAACAGTTTACGCCTCGTCGTAACTGAGTGTTCCTGAGTATCGAGCTATGATGTACAGCGGTACAGCGGAGATTCATCCCCCTGGCAGGGTCTCCCAACCTGAGAAGGAGTCCGGCGCTTCCATCAGGAAGCCCAGCCAAGAGTAAACCATTACCGGGATACGTCAGCGTCCTAGTACCAAACTACTCGCATGGTGGCAAATCTCCCTCTGATCCGCAAGGACGGCGGCTGCCTGGGGTGGTGACAACGTGGGATAGACTTTGGCCTAGCTGACCTCGGGACTCCAGGGAACTACAATAGCTAGGCCAGCAAAACTCCGAAGTAATGGAGGTTATGCTGGGGCCAGCATAACCAGTGATGACGGGCCATCCAAGTATCGTTTTTATTATATTATTATACGACGCGTAATGAAATCTAACACACCGACAGTATGCGGCTCCCAGCGCATGTGTTCGATTGGTTTTGCTCGCATTAATTGTCAACAGAGGTTTCCGAACACTGCCTGTTGTTTCGGCTACTGTTTTAGCATTTCGTTTTCGTAATGCATGGCATGGAATGCAGCCCGAGTCGATGCCCCTTAAAATCTTAGAAATTTCCGAGCTAAGGCGTTCCCACATGGATTAGAGGAGAGCGTTGGAGGGCCAGAACCAGCATCTTGCTTACTCATGGGCTGCATCACAAGCCGCTCTCCTCTACCCCTTCCAGTGGGCTTTGTTATTTGAAATAAAAACTCATTATCGACGGATCGTTGCGAACAGGTACACCTCTTTTAGTACCTGGCAATAGTATTGTTTTTTTGAGTCTACGAGGTTTTTTTTTTTAGAAACGGGAACAGTTAGCAGTAAGGATTTCTTACAAAATGTGGGACGATGGTGTGCTTTAAAGCATTTTGGTCGCTTAAAATAGAAATAGTTCATATGAAATGCTGATAGCGCCTTCGTTCCCCACCGCATACACCTGCGGTCTGGGATTTTGCAAATATCTCAGCATTTCTTACGAGTTATAATTCGAAACATAACCTGCCATTAAGAAGAAAAAGGCAGTAAATAAAAGAGTTACAATTGTGATTATAACTAAGCCTCAGCTTAACTGGGTTCAATGCCGATATTGGCTCCCCAGATCAATCCCGTTGACGGGTGATTGCTGATGGCAAAAAGATCGATAGAACTAGCTGAGAGACATGCAAAGCGAAGGACCCGGATGGTGTAGTGGTGAAGTGCGCTGCTCCCCGGTAAGGGCAACTAGAACAGTTTCTAATTTTTAAAATTGTTTGGAATTGAGGTTTACAAAGGGATGAATTGGTAAATACAAGTCTGAACCAAAAAAGTTAAAAAGTGGTGGCGCGCGCAACAGGAAACCTGAACCGCATATTATGAGACGGGGAACTTAAACGTTATAGACAAATATATGTAGATTGCAATTGTTTTTACATCAATTAACTAGCTTCTTTATGAGCTGAGATACCTGCGTTCAAGATTGAAAGCGAACATTGTTTTCGCAACACTTATTTAAATTACAATCACCTCCTAACAGCTTACCGGTTCATGTGGGAGGTGTTCCTGGGCGTGGGGCTGCGATGCACAGCGGAAGAATTCATCCTTTCGGCAAGATCTCCCAGGCTGATAGGGAGTCCGGCGTTTCCATCAGGAAGTCCAGACAAGAGTAAATCAATACTAGGCTCCACCACCGTCCTGGTAACAAGTTAGTCGCATGGTGGCAGATCTCCCTATTATCCACAACGGCTGCCGACTGCCTGTGGTGGACGACCTGTGGTGCACTTTTGCTAGGCTGATCTTGGGACTCCAGGGAACCACAATAGCCAAACCAGCAATTTCCGAAAAAAGTGGGAATTATGCTGGTGCCCGCATAACCAGTGCAGACGGTCCATCCAAGTATCCAAGTAATTATTTAGATCACAATGATGCTGAGAAATTTGGAAAACTCCCGACCGCAGGTGTCTGCGGTGGGAATCGAACGCGCTATTACTCCTTCCGAGGGCTAACGCGTTCACCACGACACATGATGTTCCTTTGTTTCGAATTTCTCTCAGGTAGTTTTCTGTAACTTATTTAAATCAATGGGTTTCTTCCGTCACCTGTTACCGAAACAGATATTTAAGCAATAGTTGTCGTGCCTGTGTGCAGGTGGCGTTAAAGCGGTTTTTGATTAGGAAAGCAATTTATCGATGGATAAAAATTCTGCTGTTGTCTCTTTCATTTCTTTATTTTTTGGGAGTTTTTTTTTCAGCGGAGCTTTTCATTGGTCACAGCGGGCTTCAACTTTGTTCTTCTTTTCTTTCCTATATAAATAGCTATTCTCGAGGGGTTTATAACAGGTTTAAATCCTGTAATGATAGTAACTTGTTCGTCATCACAAATAAAGATAAAGTTAGGACCAAAGAGAAGTTGTTGCCGTTTTACAATTTTAAATTGTAAATCCAGGCTGCTTCTGATGGATCAGACGATAGTGATCATATTGCTGGCGTCCACGTTATTCTTCGCTCCCGGTTGTGCGAAGTGTTAGGGAAAGTATTTCGTGTACTCGGTATCTTGATGTTATATTTGTCTTTTTCACTTTCCTCTTTGAATCTCATATTTTGCCTCCCCGCTAGTTGGTCATAATTTTAAGGGAAGTAACTTGCCGTTTATCGCTAAAGGTGGTCTTTTGTGTGAGGATAGTATATTTAGGTGATATGAGTCCTGTATGGATGGATGAGTCAGCTGGTGTGTTCTTGTCATGCCTAAACGATGAAGATGAAATAATTAGAGCAAGTGCTCTTTCATCTATGGCTGAACTTGTTTTGGCTTGCCGTGGACGAAATGTGGGGAAATATCTTGAAGAGGTAACTTTTTCTTCTTTCGTGTTTCCCTGATAGTTTCACTTACTTTCCATCTTTTCGTGTACATACACGTTTAGATACTTTTTGCTGTGGAACGATTTCTAGTCTCCGATACTAGCGCTTTGGTGAAACGTTCAGCTGTGAACCTTCTTCGTCAGATTATTAAATCTTGTGATATGGACATATTTGAGGTATTTTATCCTTTTTTTGTCAATTTAGTTTACTTTTATGCGTTTTGCAAGAGTTATAGATAATCGGAGATCGCTTACGGGATCTGCAACGGGACTTGTTGCGTTTATGGCGTTGGGATTCGGACCACGTTGTTCGTTTGCACGCAGAATTGGCTCTTGAAGAAATGCGTGTTGCCGTTAAGGCCGTACTTAACCGAGAAACTACTTGTCCCAATGCTGTCACTTTGTAATTTAGTTTAGCAGGTCTTTTATTTGCTGTGAAATTTACTCGTATTCTTGTTAGGAATTTACTGGAGTCGCGTTTCACTGCCGTTACATGAAATATTACGGATATGATAAACGTCCTTTCAATAAGTAGTATGCCATACGTATATTACTGGAATAGAACCATTTTATATTTCTTTAACAGTGTTCATAGTGGTTTCATTACGTCATACTGATTACCGTTATGTTACATAGAAACCGTTCTTTCGTTAATGTCTAAGAAAGTGGATGTGGCAGCGGTAGCGGCTAAAGTGCAGGAGTTCTATGCAACAAGCAATCCAGATCGACGGAAACTCCTTGATGAAGATTTGTGCATGTTCAAAAGAAGTATGTGATTACTATTCTTTTGTTAGTGCATAAGTTCTTGGTTATGTGTACTGTTTTATGGAATTTTTTAAGGATTTCCATGCGAGGATACGGTTGCAGCATGTATTTTACTAATGGGGTCGCGTTATCCTGCCAATGTACAGTATTTCGCCGCAGTCTCTATGTATGAGACAATTCGTCATCGCTATGAGGAATGCGTGGCAAATGTCACTCTGGTTGGGGGTTTTTTCAAGCGTGGATTTTTCAATGAAAGACATACAGTTATAGATGGAAGTCTTGAAGTCTTTTCTAATCGAAAGTCTGACATCGAACGCTCATGTCCAAATGCAGTCGATCACAAATAAACTGTCATCAACTCTTGCGATACTTTCTTTGTATTGTATGCCCGATGTGTGGTCAGATCCAGTAGCAACGCTGACAAACATATGGGCTGCGCAACCAGAACTTTTGCTCAGGTATTCTGCTGAATTGTTAATATTTCGCTCAATACTGCATTGTCACTCTCCCAGTGCTACGTTTATTTGTTTTTCAAGAGTACTCGCTGAAATTGCAGCAGAATTTTCAAATATACAGATGCCTCTTACCCAGCGAAGTAAGCTGAAGACTGAACTTCACAAAACTTCTGAGGTTAGTGAATGAAAAGCAGGTCAGAAACTCAAATTTTCGAATTTTCACCTTGTTAAACTAGTTCTAAATTCTTCGATATTAATCCGCCTGTTCTGCACCGGCCACATTGTCGTTGATCGTTCATTTTACAATAGTGGATTACAGGGTTCCCATAAAAAATGTCTCACAGGTTTATCTGTGGTTTTTTCAAAACGTGCACGAACTTTCAAGAACGTTATAGGAAATTGTGCTGAAAATGTGTTTAGGATATTATCCGTATTATTTCAACGGTCATGGGAGCAGATGATGCATCGCCATCCACGAGGCAAGCAGCAGTTGAGTGTGTGGAACAGTGGGTGAAGTTGCCAGGCATAGGATTACATCAGTGGGCTTCTGTTCTTTCGGTTGTCTTCGGTGCTGTTTCCGAGGACAGGTAAAACATTAGAGTTTCTTGTCTAGGTTCAATATTCTAAATCGTGTCATTTCAGCGCGGCCCTTACTAACCTTCTTAACCTACTAGCAGCAAACGATGAATTGACTTCCATAGATCAGCTCGTTTATGACATTTGCCACTACATTACGACCGCTCTTTCCCAGGTTTTTAATTTTTATGATTTCATTTGTTCTCTTCTAGAAATGGTGAAAAAATAAGTTTGTTTTGGGCTCTTTGTCTGGGGCATGTAATGTCGGGTAATTTTGTATGATACAGTTCCACTCTTGCACCTATTTTATATCTCGACACTCGTCCAAGGGAGCCATTCACGCAGAGTAGGTGGTCTAGTAGCAGACTATATGAGAGATGAAACATTATTCTGTATACTAGGGTGCTTTGTAGAATGATAATTATAGTGGATATCATTATAAAAGCAAGCAACCAATATCCTCATCACTAAAAACATCTTCAATGTCGGTTTTTACCAGAGGAATTTATTCATTTTTAGAAGATCGCAACAGATCTTGCAGACGATATTCTTAGTGAAGATGTCGTATCTCTTATCTCTGCTGTCTGCAATATAGCCGTGGTCTCTGTACCAACATTGTTAAGAAACTCTAAACACAGTCCTGCTTTATTATGGTAGCTCGATACCTTTATTTTTAATATTTTTACAATTTTTTTCTTCATAGTCTATTAGAAAGCAGAGAAGAACTAATGTCCTATTGCTTGGTATAATGTGGTTTTTTATGTACATATTTCCATCCATTTGGAGATTAATGGCTAGCTAACTAATAAACTTTTAGCGATCTTTGCTCATTATTCTCGAGTATATGTTCATGTCAAGGGTCGTACGCTGTGGATGAGCTGATCTCAGATTTACCGTCGTCTTTTTTCATGACCCTTCGTGAACATATAGGATCGGCCGCTTCTGGTAACAAAAAAGACGAAATGTGCAATGTAAGCTATCTTTCAGTTTTTCGTTTGCATTCAATATACTGTGGAGTTGGGAAAAATGCAGCATTGTACAACAGAAATTTCTATTCATTATTGGGCTTCTTATTCGTTCGATTCAGATTGCATCGGCTGTGAGCTCATACTATGCAGAAGTCTGTCGTTCTGCCATTGACAAGCTCTCATTTCCTGTCATTGATCGCTTTGATGAGTACGATAAGCAGCAGAAGGAACAATTTCTTAGGTTGTCTTATTTTTATTTTAAAATTTGTTTCTATATATGTGTTATAGCTTTATCTGAAGTTCCACCTTGAGGGTGAGAAAAGTCAGATTTAGTGCACTAAGTTGCCTACTGGTTTCATTTTAAAGTTGTTACATTATATAACAACACTCTGTTTGATAGGTATCGAATGGTTCGAAGTGAGGTATCGATTGACGCTTACTTCATTACGGGTAGAGACGCCTTGAAGTTCCTTAACATGGAATTAGAGGAGACCATTACTAAAGGTGATTTGTGCAGGTAAGTATTTCTATAATAATGAATTGTATCGTTTTCACATATAGTGATTTTGTAGAACTGAGTGCATAATGTTTTTGTGGGAGACTGTGGCAGACTACCTTTCGGAGTCAGATTACCTCGAAATATATGACAACCTTAAACTTTGCATGCAGTTATCAAATATTGGTGAAGGGGCAGATGAAGACCGACTAGCTAATACTGTTATGAGGCATCTTTATGCCCTTTCTCATCTCATACAGGAGCACGACGATGTGAGTTAATCGTTTATTTTATTATTTCATTCATTATTTTTACACCATATAGTATAATACATGGCTGTAAAGTTTTCGTAAGCGTTTTGCGATTAATACAATGAACGACGTGCGTTCTGTACGATGATTCGTGGGGCCTGGATTGGGAATATGAACTCTGTAAAGGTCATTTTGATCCTGATGATTTATTTTAGCATATACAACCCTTCTGTGATTGGAATCGATGATTGGCTTATTCAACGCAGAAATGACGCGTAGGATGGTTAGAGTTCTATTCTGCATCTAGAAATGCTGCACAGGAACTTTTCTGTAATAATTGATTGACCAGTAATTTAGTTGGGAACTGATTCTTATTTCATTTTTAATCGCTGTGTGAGTCATAACTATTGTATGTAATGTGCAGATGTAAAACATACCGAAATCCATACAGCATAGTTTGCAAAACGCTTCCATATGCTGGTAGTAATGTCTTCGTACGATGGACCGACCATAGTAACATACGGTAATTAGAAGCACACATGCTATTCATTCCTGGAGAGTGGTAGGGCAAAGTTTCTGTTTTAATCCCATAATGTTCATCTCAAATCTTCTAGTTATCGTAAAGTTATCATCTATTTTGGGAAAACTAGCACATCCACAATGGTTGTAAAGTACGTGTCGTCCCATGCGGCGTGGATGCTAACAACTGCGTAGGCGTTGTGTTAAACACCTCTAGTGTATTATTCTTTCAGCTTTTCTTTATCTTAGGAATAAATGGTATTCAAATATGCAAACATAATGACATTACTGCGATGCTTTCTAAAATTGCAGGCCATTCATTTGGAGGGACATGTCATACGCCTGATTCTTCCATTTGTATCTCGGAAAGCAGTTAGCAAGGAAGCGCTACGGACGCTTGAAAAGTTCGTTTCGGAGCGTTCAAATGGAGTAATGGTTTGTGAGGCTATACAATTCTGAGCATATCACCTCTATCATATTTAAAGGATGGAACATCTTGTGCATATTTTAGCTTGTCAGCGATGATATATCACAAATTTGCTACACGTTTTTTATGAACGAGTCGAACGCTCAGGAATTGAGATTGATGGCGTTGAAATGCATAGGCTACGTCTTGTCCATGAAGCCTAGCCATGATGTTATGGTATGCCTGTTTTCTTCAAAGTTCATTCTCATGAACTAATATGTATTCGTTTCAGACAATTTTGAATAATATTATGGTGCCGCATTTGCGAGACATGGAAGTTGAACAGTGTATGCAATCAGCTGAAACATTGGAGAATAAAAAATTTCAAATAAGCATTTTCGCTTGTTTATTCGCAAGCCTAAACCACAAAGGAGGAGGTGGATCCTATAATTTTATTCCGTATTTTAACCTGACCTTAATTATGGACTTTATTATCGACTAACCTTTAAGTCCCTGCGACAAGTATGACTGATTCACCAAGTGTGGTAATCTTCCGTCGGGTATTTCCACTGTTTGAACAGATTCTTGAGACTCAGAGTTCGTCTAGATCAATTGGAGACAAGGTTTCTTTCTAGAAATCCGTTCGCGAAACAACATTATCGTAAAGTTGCTTTCCATATAGGTTTGTGATGCAGTGCGTAATGCAGTGACCAATTTCCCATCGGAGCATCTACCTCAAATGTTTCCGCTGGTTTCACTACTTCTAAACAAGGCACTATTTACTAATCCTGCAGCTGGAAGTTCTCTGGCTAAAACTGTTGTTCTTGTTAGTTTACAATTGTTCATTGCTTCATATTCTAGCATTTCTAAAAGTTAAGACCTAGAAGTTTGTCGAGGATTCCTTGATAATGTACTTTTGTTTGATAACTACCCACTGAGATTTCAAAAATGTTTCATCTTCCTAAACTCATTTTGGAATAGTTGGTAATCCAAAAAAACCTATAAAACTATACTCGAGATAATGTGGGCTCTACATCTCTTCTGTTATTTTTCTCTTTCAGGTTTTTGGTCATTGTTCTTCAACAACGCCTCAATTGTGTTCTTCTATACGGCAATGGTTAGAGTCATTTGCACATAATATGCCATCACAGGCTATTGAAGAGTGGTTGTCGCTAATTTACCAGGTTTAATAATGATTATATAAAGTAGCGACAAAGTTGCGGAAGTTTTAGTCAGTAAGAAGACAAAAGACCAATCTTTAATCGGGAATTTTGCAGCATCTAAACTGAAGGGAATTATGCAATGAAAATATTGAGCACCGTTGGGATCATATATTGGAGCAAATGATATGATAATACTACACTTTAGATCATGAAGAAGAACTATAAAACACTGCGTGCTAACGGAGAAGACTCATTACCTGCAATTTCAAATGCAATTTTGATTGCTGGTCAGGTAAGCATAGGGGGAAAGTAACGCATTGTTGCACTACTTGTCAAAATCTACTGTTAGAAGTTGTCCGTTTGATCAACATAAACAGAGATATACATCTTTTCAGTACAATACTATAGTTTTATAACTCGTATGTAATGCTGAGATATTTGCAAAACTCCGGACGGCAGGTGTATGCGGTGGGGAACGAACACGCGCTGTTGTCCTTACCGAGTAGCAGTGCACTTCACCACCACACCATCCGGGTCCTTCGTTTTGCCTGTCTCTCAGCTAGTTCTATCGAGGCAAAACGAAGGACCCGGATGGTGTGGTGGTGAAGTGCGCTGCTACTCGGTAAGGACAACAGCGCGTGTTCGTTCCCCACCGCATACACCTGCGGTCCGGAGTTTTGCAAATATCTCAGCATTACATACGAGTTATATTTCGCAACATACCCTGCCATTAAAAAGAAAAAGGCAGTAAATAAAAGGGTTAAGATTGTGATTATAGTTTTATTTGTAATGTTTAGGAACAGTTACAACACATCACTGTGCTTAAAGTATTAGTTTTAGATGTTAACAGAATCCCAAGAACCATGTGTTGTACGGTTAGCATCGCAAGTGTTGGCGGTAATAGCAAATCAATCGATTTCTTATGGAGATGATGGGCCGCGCCTAATCCTTGCTAGTCACGGACCAGAGCTTGTTAAGGTCAGCTTTGGTGCAACCATCGGTGCTTGTTATATTCTACTGGCAAGGTTCTCATAACGTTGTTTTAAAACATGTTTTTTGCCATACTGTCTCGGTTATATTTCGACAGCAGGAACGCTGGATGCAAATTTTAAGAATTTCGTTTAAGGCAATATTTGTCCGCATCCAAGTTGAGCTCATAAGAGCTACTGTCGAATCCTTGTCGGAAGTGCTATTCTTTTTCATGAAGGAGTTTTCAACAGAAACAAGGTAATATTCGATGTTTGATTCATGGAATTCTATGACTTTCGGGGAATAAAAAACTCGAAAGAAAAGAAGTTGATTGCAGATGTGTGTTAAATGGGTTAGACCACGGCGACTCTCCTCTTGTGGCCGCAATGTTTAGGGAAATTGGTAATTTACGTAATTTCAAACAGATGACTCTCCGACTAAACATGGCATCACGAAAAAGTGCTTGTTCGTAACCCGTTAGGTAACCAGCATCTATCGATTATCACTTTACTATTCGTTTTTCAAGAATCAGTGCCTCTCATTTCTGCTTTTGTAGACGCGGATAATATTTTGTTATTATAGGTACTTTGGTCAGTAGTTATTTTCGTAGGGATGATCATGGTATACTCCAACCCAACCGTATGCATACAAAAAAAGCTTCGGAGTTGAAGGATTTAAGCTCTGGTCAAATATGCAATGCTGCGCATGTTGCATGTTCGCTGTAACTTACATGTATTGAGAAGTGATGGTAACCATTTAACTGTATATTAATAGTATTTTTATTATTAATAATTCAACATGTTCACAAAGATCATGTAGCTCAATCACATGTTCGTTTAATAAGTAGAGTCACATCTTTGCTTAAATACTTGCGTTGCTTAATGTTCCCAACGTTTCAATTTGGAATGATAATTTTTGATACTTGTCGTACGGGTGCACGTCTCTAGGAGAGATCAATGAATGATTAAGATCACTTTTATCACTAAAAGACTTCCAGGAATGTTGACATCCAATTCAAAACAGTAGAACTAGTTTCCGGAAACGGAGTTTTTACGCTATAACTCGTAGAGTTTAAAAAATTGACTTTTACCTGACCCATGTATTCTTAGTTGGCGGCACAACGTTTATTTCACAATCTTCTAATCTTTCTGCGGCACTTTCCTGCTCTAGAGGCTCGGAAGTGTCATATCATGTATTTTACATAGTGCTTTGGCAATATCAAAGGAACGTTGTGAGAGTAGATTCCACTCGGTTTATCCCATGGTCCTCAACTGATTATTCGATTAGTCGCAAAATTCGTTTTCATACTGCAACGCTAAACATCGAAAGGTACTAAACCGTTCTAATTCACAAGTGTTGGCTATGCCGCTATGGTAAAGACCTGGGAACGCCCTAGCACAGATATCTCGGTATTTTGTGAATAGTCATGTTTGATTGACCAGCAGTCACCGTGATTACAATTCTTCAAGCAGAAATCGGAACAACATGTGAAAGTCTACCATCTGCGCATCTATTGTTTGGTGAAGAGTAATCCATATCCTTAGCTACATTTAGGAAAGTGAGAGCACGTACACAATGTTCTAATGGCATATGAATGTGCCAGACTCACGTCTAAAGACACCTGAGTAATGGGGTAAAACTTTATGTCACCATAAAACATTCGCCATTAAAGCTGTTTTTGTGTTTTGATGTTGATCCGAAACAATTTCTGTGAGTCTATATTTTCGGTTCCACTATGTTAAGAACATCATGATTTCTTCTGTTATGCCTTAGTGCTGTACTGTGCACCTATAACAGTGGCATGTCGATCTACTTGTTTTAGCGACATGCTCAAATCGTGTACATAATGATAAATTAGTCAGTCGAACTTTTAAGACTCGTACTAAAACATTACAATATCCGAGCTGTTGGTTTTGATCTATTCCTTGAATTAGAACTCTGTTTGCAGACATTCATTCCAAATCACAACAATGACAACAGAGAGGAAGTAAAGCCATAATAATGCTGAGATATTTGCAAAGCTGGGGATCACTGATGCCTGCGGTGAGATCTAACACGCTATTACGTTTTCCGGGGCTACGTTCACCACCACACCATGCGAGTCCTTCGTTTCGCCTTTCTCTTAGCTCTTAGATCAATCGTGTTGATGGTGATGAATGCGTTAGCCCACCGAAAGGGTAATAGCGTGTTCGTTTCCCACCGCAGACACCCGGGTTCCTCAGTTTTGCAAATATCTCAGCACTGTTATGGTTATATTTCACATGATATCTTCCTTTTAAAAAAGAACAGGTAGTAAATAGAAAAGTGACCACAAGGAGGAAATATTCACATAATTCCGAGTAACAATGAATATAAAGAGTCAGCATGGAGCTTGCTGAGGTAATGTAACCGAGAGTGGAAAGTAGGCAACATTTTCTAAAAAAGCGTAATGATTAATAACTTCATAAAATCATAAGTAAAAAAAATAGCGTGGGAAAGCTTACTTGAACTTTAGCTTTCATCACTAAGAGCTGCGTAGTTCTCGCAGATAGTAGGTCCGTAAGGTGAGATGTATTCTGTACATGCCGTTGAGCAGCTTCCAAATCCATGGAGATTTCAACACAGTGACGAGATAAGTCATGTGATATTTGAAGCAGTGACATTATGAAACCATATATATCCTGCAATAGTGTACAGGTGTATGCGGTGAGGAACCAACCTTTCCGGGGATTAACGCGTTCACCACTACACCATGCGGGTCCTTCGTTTTGCCTGTCTCTCAGCTAGTTCTATCAATCAGCGCCATCAGCAACCACTCGTCAGCCTTAACTGGGTTCAACGCCGATTTGGGTTCCCAGATCAATCCCGCTGACGGGTGATTGCTGATGGCCGAAATCGATAGAACTAGCTGAGATAAAGGCGAAACGAGGTACCCGCATGATGTGGAGGTGAACGCGTTACTCCCCGAAAAGAACAATAGCGCGTTCGTTCTCCACCGCATACACCTGGAGTTTTGCAAATATCTCAGCATCATTGAAGTTATATTTCGCAATATACTCTGCCATCAAAAAGAGTAGGCAGTAAAGAAAACGGTTAAGATTGTTATTATAAACAAACAACGGTTTGCGACCAGTCACATTGCTTTGCAGTAGTGGTTCCTCACAAGAAGGACAAAAAACAGCAGAAAGACAAACACGTATTGCGCGCCAAATCTGGGAACTCCTGAAGGTCTCAAACAGCCTTACGAATTAGAAAAGTACGATGACCACAAGTTGTAGAAATTGGAAACCTCGTCGTATTCATTGTACATAATTTCTACCAAACAACTACTACTTCAAGGCGTTGGTGGTGGAATGATTTCTGTTTTCACAAATTTGCTCTTTAAAGAAGGGTATGCTGATAAAGATGTCTGTATATATATCCTAGCTTAGGCATGATCTCAACACTGATGATTCCAACATTGTGTGAGATGAGCTATGTGCAAATAATGCCTTTTTTTTAAAATACCTCCATGTCAGCGTCCATGAAAAATGATGAAGTCATTCCTCTGAGGTAATTCGTATGAGCATTTATAACAGCATCCAGATCAACAGCATCATCAATCCAGCAGCGTAGTCGATTGAACCACTGGTCGACCTGGAAGTTCTCCTTGCTACCCTTTAATATCTGTCTAGAGAAACTTTGCAGTGCACACGGCGAACATCTTCACATTCTTTACTTCTTTACACATCTTTCTGGTTCTCGACGTCTTTACGAAAAAATTCCATCGGGCGGAAGATAAAATATTGTTAGAGAAAATAGCTGTTCTATCACTATGAACGAAATAAGGCTCATATTAGTCTGACTCTTCGAAAACCACGTAGTTATCACATAGTTATTACAACCATCAGTAGATTCTTGCTTATAAAAGCTTATAGTTAATATCCATAAAGGTTCCTAATTAGCAGTCTTCATCCTCTTTCAGTTTTCTCCTAACCAATCCATATTACTTTTTTCCAATGCTCTTTTTCAGTTCCTCTTCTTTTCTCACCTTTCTGCCTCATTTTTCTAACACCATCTTTTTTTTCTACTTCAATTTCACTGCGCATCACTGTCTGCGTGCATCTATACCTACTTCACTTCTATGAATGTCCTCTCCCTCTTTCTTTTTCGATAACCTCAAACTAACCCTCTTCTTCTTTTTCCACCTGGACCATCAACCAACCATTTATTTACACCAAACCCTTCTATTCACTAACATTCACATGCTTACATTTTTCCGAACTCAGGTAAATGATGCAGCACATTTCACAAACTTCACCCTCATATTTCTTCTTTCGAGAGGT
Source organism: Angiostrongylus costaricensis (assembly GCA_900624975.1). Classification (NCBI taxonomy): domain Eukaryota; kingdom Metazoa; phylum Nematoda; class Chromadorea; order Rhabditida; family Metastrongylidae; genus Angiostrongylus; species Angiostrongylus costaricensis. The sequence goes on along the minus strand of UYYA01004150.1, from coordinate 74,946 downwards.
TTTTCAGATATGACCTAATTACCCGTAAAACTATGTCTTCCAAAAAACTGCTGCTTTCACTACATTATGACGAGTTTATTAAAAACCTGAAATTGTCAAAAAATTTAGGAGTTGGTTTGTGAAAGATATATTGCTTTTCTTCTTCATAGAAACTTAGTTCAGAAACCGATTACACTGGACCTCTGAAGATATTCAAACGTGAAATACCAAGACCAAAACTTAAATTAGAACCTTTTTTTTATTTTTTTTTATTAAATCTATTACAACGAAATCAGTAAACATACCACTACAGTGATATATATCCTTATTTTTAGTAATGTCCGTTCGCAAACTGACAACAAACTTGAAACGAGGCGAAGAACAAAGATGGGCTCTAAATTTTAGTATTTACTGCTCATACATTTGGACGTATGCATAAGGAATTTACAAGGAAACCTTTTGTAAACTTAGATGTACTTCTTGCATTCTGCCTTACTTCATTGATCTGATCCGATATCATCAACAAGCACATTTCCACAGGCCAAATAAAATGAAACAGAGACTCATACCTTAATATTGTTATAAGGGGATATAAATTAAAGTTACTAGAAAAAGAAGCAATAAAAAGATACCTCTTCTCGGTATCTCTAAATATTTCTCCTATAGGCCCATTTGGACGATAAACAGGTCGAAGTGGGTGTACAAATTGTAAACGCGAAGAAGTATTAGGCGAATCGTTAGCCTGTAATCATGGATCGCACTGAAGTTTAAAACTTCTAAAGCTACGTTCAGTTTGAAAACTTAAAGCATACTGATGAAAGTGTATCCAAATTAATTTTAAAGTGGAAACGTCGAACAGAGCTTGATAACGTCACAGCAACCATGAGCGCATTATTTGCATCTCGTTGTGACAACTTGCTGCGAAGGCCGTGCGTTCGCTCACTGAATTTCTAGCAATATTACATAAAGGATAAAGGATAAAGCTCTTGGTGTTGATTAAGCATCGTTGGAGGTGATTGAATGCATACCGGCCTTTACAGTGACTCGGTGGCCTACAGATAAATCGAGTCAGTTCCGTTATTCTCCCAAACAAGTCTGGTATCAATTTACCGACTCCGGATGGATGGAGGGCTTCGTGACCCTCGGATGCAAGGATCGATCCTACATGCATTTCAGGGCGCCTCCGACCACTGCGTTACACACCCTTGGCAATAATACATATCTCAAGAAATATCAAATATAAGCAGGCATACCAGAATTGCTGATAAAGAACGTGGGAAAACTGAGAATCGTGAAGAAGCAAGAAACTGCGAGCGACATCAAGATGGGCTATCAATTGATGGTCAGACACAAAGCTGTGCACAACGCTTCCACATACAAGTAAACAAATTTCTCTCACTATGCGCTCCAGCTTATATCGTTCACCTAAAGTTAATCTATACAAAGAGAGTAAAAAATGAACTGGACGAATGAGTACGGGACATGACTGTGCAACAAAAATTCAACGGAAAGTATAATTGACAGGAAAGGTGTTCCACCTTGCACATAGAGCGACTTCGGGCTCAATTGCGTGGCAATGATTTCTCTTGCCTTATCAAGGTTGTCGCTACATTTTTTCACGTCCACAGACTTCCATGATTTACCAGTTTTAAGTATCTGAAATGTCCAAGAAGCTTATGAGCAGGGTGAGCAAATATCGCACTACTTACGTATTCAGCTACCCAAACAGGAAAAAACGGTGGAATCCAATGAAGCTTGTATCCATAATTCGGACAATATGTGATCATTTGCTGAAATGTCTGATAAAAGATTTCCTGGTGTGATATTAAATCATGGTGCAAACGGTTAGTGATTTCCATCTAAAGCAGGAAATAGTAAATGTTCAACATCACGTGAACTAGTTTAGAAGACGAATAGAAGATAAAACCCAAACATTTCTGCAAAACGGTGAATCTTCTAAAGCAAGATGGATTATTAAGTAGCTCATTTTTGAAATCGAAGAACTGAATTGTAAAATTGAGAGACCTAAACATCAGTGACTAGAGAACGATTTGTCGAATACTCACAAAATCACATTCTTTGACTTCAAACCCACTCATCCAGCGAACGATAAATCGACACAACACACCCGCACAGCATTCGAGTATCTTGTCAACCACACTGAAACCAACAACGATTGGTTGAAACAAAATCAAGATGGAAGAAACATACTATGCCATAACCGACTAACAAATTTTCCACAACGGAACTATATACAGTGTATAACAGCTCTAAAAGTGCTGTTCCCGTTTCGTTACGAAGATTGTACAATCTATGTAGGATTGTTAAACGATCCCTCCATCTTTCTACTGCGGACAAGATTTGCAGGAAACACAACGGGCGACACTGCAATTGAAGCAAGTGCTATTATCCGACCATAGGAACTAAGAAAGTAGGAATAAATGAAAGACATACATAAGAAGGAATATCACCGATATCATGTATGTACTCGTGAAGAATTTCCTGCGATGATAACAAAAACGCCTAAACCAGTTGGAAATTAAGTCTTCTTTAAATACGTACCGGACCTAGTTTTCTTAAACCATTTTAATGAGCTTGTGACTCTTATTTTTCTAAATATTTTTTCAATTCAATGCCAATACTCACAGGAAATCTGGATGAATTCCTTGTTACGCCGCTCAAAAGCGATATATTCTTACGCTCATATGATTGCCTTCCAAGTTCAATAATACTTGATAAATAAACGATACAGGTTATAAAATATAAAACTACACCTAACCCCATGAGACAACAGTAAAATATATTACACGCACACACGCACTACTTCGACGAGAAAGAAGACGTCAATACCCCAACGGATCACATTTTAAGGAAAAACAGCAAAGAAAACCTTTCTAAAGATCTTTAAAATAACCTGAACGATGAGATCGTTGCTATGTTCACGAGGAACTCGAACAATATCAGCATGTAGATGAGCGACTGAAAGCACACTTTCTACGACTGACCTTTGTGACTGAAACAACTGTATCGAGAACGTATCATTCGATATAAGAAGTCTTGCCTAAAATAACTGAACCTCTGACAACGAGCAGGAGTCCAAAACACGCATGTAGCCGCTACTATCCTTACGGAAATATGATCCCTCTAAGCCTTGCAAAGCTCCACATAACTCACGACATAAAGTGTCTTCAGGTACGCCTAAGGTTAACAAAAAACTTAAAAGAAAAAGTAAAAGTGGCAAACAGAAAAAATCTGGAGATCCAAAAGACAAATATAACAGTTTGCACCAAGACGGTAAAAGCTGTCTTATTCCTTTTAGTTGACAATGTGATCAGTGATAAGGAAACCGATTTGGAAACAATAGGTAAAGTTAAAAACAAATCTTAACTATCTCTAGGTCTGGTCCCCAATACTAGGTATAATCGTTTTCACTTATTTATATAATAATAATTCAGCGGACAATCCAAAACAACTGACTTGGCGTAGTACCCTTTCGTGAGTGAAGCGGCTGCTTGTATACTGATGGATATCCGTTTACAACACGTGCGGACCCAATGTTCGGAGCAATATCGGCGCGATGGCAGGAACCTGACGTGTCCCCACTAAATAAGAATAACGGATAAAATAATTATGTCCAACTATTATCAAATTCATTGACTCCACCGAAGATTTAGAGCGCGTAGTAAATACGCTTTTAAGAAAAGTCTTAAGCATAAAAATTCACTTGGCACCATTCCACCCATACACTGTTCAAAATAACCACATGTCCCGATAGTTTACTAGCTCTATAATGCGTTTACCTCAATAAATTAAAATCATCTTATGACGCTGTCTATATACTGTAAAGCACATTCACAGCTCTGTTAACTAGAACAACACAACATTAACGAATCATGGTAAACCACATAATCCTGACACTTTGTACTACCCGATACCGTTTGCATAGAAAGTTAATGACACTGATCTGCAAACACTGGAATAACCTAAACAGTGGATTTCTCGCCGAAGTCGAGGAAGGAGTTTGGGCAGCCACACCGTCATGATGGGAATTCCTATGTAATAAGTCCAACTGAATGTCGGAAGAGCTGGTCTGTTCGGATAACCTGTCTGAAAAGATTTACAATAACCACAAGGACGAGATGAGAGCAAAACTCAGAACCTCAAGCGGGCTTCGAACTCTCGATTACAAGTGATAACTCAGAATAAGCAGTGTATAAAAGTTACGGGATAATGATTTTGACCGCAGCTTTGTGCTCTATGCCAACTTCTACCTCCTAAATCATTTCCGTTGACGAGTGAAAGAGTAAAGAAAACTATCTGAGAGAATTTAAAGCAAAGACCTCGGTTGGGAGAGTGGATAGCACGTTAGCCTCGATACAGGTAGTCACAAATTCGAGGCCCAACTGTGCTTCCTCAGGTTTGCTCATATTTCAGTACCCTTGTTACATCTCACACAGCACCTTTCTATGAAAAAAGCACAAGCAGCAAGTTAAAGTTGAGACATTAACAATAACGATAAAAGTGACCACAATTTCAAATATACTCCAATGAATATAAGGACTACGATTGGTAACCAGAAAAAAAGGAGAGAAATTTCACAAACCTATCCTCGGAAGCTTCCCCCGGCTTGCGGATCGTCGATTGAAAAAAGGGGACTTAACTACTACACTTTTAGTTTCTGCTCTTTCGCGGCTTGACGTTGCATAGAAGACGTGGCCCTTTCAACAATAAACTATTTGACGTACTAAAACGTGGATTATAGAGAGAGAACTTGATGCTAACACTTACTTTTCTGCATTTGATAAATAAGTCAACCAAAGCATCGACGTTGCGCATTGAATGGGATGCTTGAAGCACGCCTACTGTGCGGATAAAAAAACTTGCAAAACGAGGATCTCTCGTTTTCACTGAAAAAATGAATCAGTGCTGACGATAAACATGTAATTTCCGAAGATTTCGGCTAGTTTCGAAGCAACTATGACCACGACTGCAAAGCAAACGATGAATCACATAGATTAGAAAATAACCTTTCTCTAGTTGCACCTAAGGATAATTTTCTCATAGCCAGTTTAAACAATAAAGTTGTTTTCATCTTATATCATAACATAACTTTGCATCGAACACACCATGTGCTACTCATACCCTGTAGTATTCCCACGCAGATGGAAATTAACGACCAGCATAAATAGGTTCACAGGTAAAAGATTGAGCAACAAATTCCCGCGCAGCCAGGACAACCATCTAGAGATCATTAACCAATATGCAGGGAGCGTGCGGAGCAGTGGTTGAAGGCACCCTGCGGAACACACGTTAAATCGATCCCGAGGCTCGTTGCTCACCTAGCCTTCCATACCTCCGGGCTCGGCAAATTGGTATCACACTTATCTGGGAGGATGACAGCACTTGCCCAATACATCGGCAGGTAACGGCGAGTCATCGTAAGCGCCAGATATGCACTCAATCACCTCCAACGATGCTTCATGATGTCGAATTCATGGCACATCCCTCAGGTTTTGATCAGCGCATACAGCGTTATCCTTTATGCCAAACTCGATGAAATTTTGGTTAACAAATAGGCAGAGAGGAAAAACATAGCTAACGGACTTTTCGTAGCAAACTTTATCATCTCTCTTCCAACTTCTTCGTGACTCGCATTATTCTGACAGAAGATACTTTCAGCACAATCCTGTCGCGATGCTAAAATGAAATATTACAAAAGTTATGCACTTAGTAAGCTCTTATTTTCGAACAACTATAAAACTCGAACATCGAAGCTGGGAAAGAACATTAAAAACTGACTAATATGGGAACATCCAAAAGCGTTAATAAGTTCATCGATAGCCTCAACTTGTGCACTTGAAAGGTTTTTAGACATGCTAAAACACTGAATAGAAACTACACGTTCCTTCAGAAATGCAGCGAGAAAGCAGAATGAATAGGTCCTCTACCAATCAAGAATTGTTTAACGCAAGATGTTCATTTTTATTGGCTGAGTATATGTCACATGATAAAAGCGAAAAAACAATCTAACAGGCTAGACGTCACCATACACCACGAGAAACATGAAAATGACGAAATAAGGACATATTTACGAAAAACTTTAACGATAATCGACGGACGTCAGTTCTTTTTGTGTCCGAATTTCTTCCGTTCGTAAAACAAATCCGTCTTTGCACTTCCCAGGTTAACGATTTTCGGACATCCATCTCTGTCCTGTGATAAAAGCAGGGTAGTTTGTAAACTTGTAGTTTGAAGATAATGAGAAAATCACTAGTCTGGTAAATTTAGAACGAATAAGGTGATCTCACATACGGCGCAGATTTACTTCATTCGGAGCATACATGATTTTTATGAAGTATTTTTCAATTCTAAAAACCGTCTGCAATTCCCAAATAGATACAAAGGAACTGTAAATGAAATTTAAACTTGTGAAAATTCCAACCCAAGCGTGGCGGACAGATATATTAATGATACATTCAGACACAACACCCGTTCAATTTCACGAAGTCCAGACTGTTTAATTACTTTAGTATTCAAAATATGACCCTAGAAGAAGGAAAGTAGAAGACACAAGTTCCCCGGATTTCAGAAGATCAGATGGAGTTACTGCCTCCTGTTATTTTCGTCAAAAAAAAACCCGTTAGTTTCACAGTATATTGATTGAGGCCAATGTATACAGTCCATTATGCAATAAAATGAATCTATAGAGTGGAATACCTTTTCCATGATCGTACACTCTTTACAGTAATACGCTTCGCTAACGCCTGGGCCACCACATATAACACAACGACCCTAGAAATGGATAGACATTTAGGATATAATTGGAACACACATCTGAATTGGGAACAAAAAATTCTAACAAAAATAGCTTGAACATGAACCTGGTAAGAACCATAGTTGCACTCATCACAAATTCGAACGAGGGAGCATGGTCTTACGTAAGAGTCACAAATTACACATCGTCCGTCACCTAAAAAGATGTTGCTGTACCATCAAACTGACGGAAACGGATCGATAAAACAGCTTCCTAGGTCAAAGAAAATCATTTGCAAAGTATGCAATAAGTGTGCTTACAACGGTTTACCGTTTATCTCATCGTGAATGGGAAGGATTCCTAAGCGTCGAGCAGGGATGTTCAGCGGGGATTCATCTCCCTAGCACGGTGTCCAAAAATACCAGGATCCACCACCGTCTTGGTATCAAACTAATCGCATGATGGCAAATCTCGCTCTGGGCCACAAGGGCGGCGACTGCCTGTGGTGGTGAAGGCCTGGGGTAGACTTTGGCCTAGCTGACCTAGGACTCTAGGGAAGTAGAATGGCTAAACCAGTAAAACTCAAAAAAAATGTAAATTATGCTGGGACGTGCACAACCAATGAGAACGAGACATCCAAGCATCCAAACAGGTAAGTGAGACGAAAGTTTTAAAAAGGCAGAAAATCAAGCTAATGGCAATCGGAGGTTCCACATGGGGACCAAATTCAAGGATAAAGACAACTGAAGATAGGATTTTATCCACATACTCACATTTTTCACATAAACGTCCTATGGCAACACCAGGCTGCTTTCTGCAGAAGATCAAATCCGGATGATGCTTGGCCATGATGTCACAGAAGAAGCTGGAAACAGATTTCGCAGAATGTACCCAGTCATGGCTAAACCAGCAAAGCTACGAAACAACGGAAATTGTGTTAGGGCCCGCACAACCAGTGAAGAAGGGCCATCTAGGTATCCAAGTGAGTAACTAGCTACCTGTATCTAACCAGTAAGACCTAATTTGAAAATATTTTAAAAAATAAGACGATGACACGTGAAGTGAACAGATTTTCAAGCCAAAGTTTGCCGCGAGAATTACTGTGTACGGAAATCTTAAGATCTTGTTTAGAGCACAGTATTTCATTCTTCGTCTTCAATACACGCGGTGTAGTCTAGTGGCTGCAGGTTCCCAACATTACACACATGATCCATAGTTCAATATTACGTCGTCCTGGGCAAACCAATCTCTGTACCTCTCTGGTGTTTTCAAATTAGCATCAGACTTGCTTGATGCATTCAAAATAGAAAAAGACGCTGACTTCTGATGATAGCTGAATAGGCGTACACAAGTCTGTATGAGGTAAGTATTCATATTATATTTATATTTATTATTATTTATTATTATATTTGTATTTATTTTATAATAATATTTATTCACTCATTCTAAGTCCGTTTGCCACTTCCTTATATCATCACCGTTTTTGGTATTCTTAGCGAATTCCTTGTTGCTTTCCTCTCCTCCACTAACGGAACAGGATTTTCATCCAGGATTTCAAATTCACTCATCCAAATTGCAACACACCTGCGAATTTACAGGTTATGTAATCTCTCCTCTATCTTTAAACTCTTTACCAGTTTTACAATGCTGACCACGGACCTCCCTCATAGGAGGGATCTCGAGCCGGTTAGTCGCGAGGCTACGTGGAGCGTCCCCAGGTGGCGGATAGGAGCTTCATCGCGGACCAAAAGCAACCTTTGGATCCTTTGGATCAAGTGGATCCAGGGAATGGACTCCCTCCTTCTGATGCGCCGATTTGGCGCATACTTTTGTATTTGCGAGGGTTATTCATGAATGCGTGTGTGGGGGTGTTCTAGATTATCCCGATTGTATTCCACAAGTCAAGTCGGGCAAAAGCCTGTAATCAAGTGACCTGACAGTACATGGAAGGCGGTTAGAAGTTGTCTCCAAAGATTTAACTTCCTCACCTACTCTTGGAGAAACTAGGAAGCTATACCCGTGAGTAAACCAGTCCGCACGTTCAGAGCCCAGCAAACTATACGTCGGTATCAAAGTGCTAAACACAATAAGTGAAACGGCCCTCGTTTCCCTGACCCCGGAGCTCCCAATTCGGCAGCGTTGAGAAGAACGAGTACGGAGAGGCCGCTAGAAGCACAGGGCCGTTCTAAGCCGCTTAAATCGCAAAGAACTAAGGTGAAGATCTGTACCTACAATGCACGCGCACTCATCCGAGTCCTCGATCGTGGAGACGATCATGCAAGCAAGAAGGATAGGGAACGACGTCATTGGCGACGAGACCTACTGAACGCCGTCTGACACCGAAAAAGAACTGTTCCTCGGAACAGAGGAGTTGGCGGCGTCGGCGTTTTCGTCAACACAAGTTTGTTCATGAACATCGAATCATTCGACCAACTAACAACCCGAATCGGGCGTTTATGATTAAAAAGATGTGAATCAATACCGGCTTTGTCAATCTTCGTCGTTTACGCGCCGACATCAAACTATGACGAAGCAGTTGGAGCGTTCTATATGGACTTGGAGGGGTTATACGTAGAAAACCACATTCTTCAAGGTCATCATTGGAGATTTCAACGCCAAGATTGGACCAAGAAGAACGTCTGAAGAACGCCACATTGGAACCCACGGAATAGAATGGAACGAACAGGGTGAGCGACTATCTGAATTTATCACGGCGACCAAGAGAATCCATGGTGACTCGCAATTCCAGAAGCCCCACACTCAGCGCTGAACGAGGGAGTCTTTCAATGGAGAGTACCATAACGAAATAGACCACATCATAATAAATAGAAGGTTTTGCCTAGTCGATGTCACTGTTATCCCAAAATTCTACACGGGATCAGACCATCGTCTCCTTCGTGCAGGATTCTACTTCTCGCGTAAAGAAGCAAATGCCGCTAAGCTCAAAAATCGAAGTCCCAGAACCACCGTAAACTGGGATTTATTCAATTCATTAGTCGGCTGTTGGGAAGATGCCGTTGTCGATAACATCGGCGAAGAATACAATCGGCTCATTCAACATCTTCACGCTAGCGCTATGAAAGCTGAGAGTTCGAAAGTCACCAAGAGACGTCTGTCTCCAGAAACATTCGAGTTGATACGCCAGCGTGGAATCGCACGAGCTGCAGGCAACCGCGAACTAACGTCCGAACTTGCAAAACAGCGTGGAAAGGCGATAAAAGAAGATCTTAATGAGAGAAGAGCAGCAATGGACGAAGCTGCAGAGGCTGGGAAAAACATTCGCAAAGCCCACCGAAGCTTCACCAACTACAAGACCAAAATGATTGCTCTCTGCGCCCAGACGGAACAGTTACAGCGTCCAGATAGGCAATGGAAAAAGTCGTTCACGAATACTACTCGGATTTCTTCGACAGCCAAGTCTACCTTCCGCCATATGAAATAAAGGAGGATGGATATGTTGTAGCACCGGTTATCCCTTCCGAAATCCGACGTGCCATTTCGTCGGTGAAAAATCGAACAGCACCGAGTCCGGACAGGATAAGACCAGAACACCTGAAGAACCTTTTGTCAGCCCTCGTAAACACACTGGCTCGGCTCTTCACACGTTACCTGTCTGAATACAAGGTCCCTATTCAGTGGAAGACCAGAAGACCGTGTTATTGTTCGAGAAAGGTTACCTGCACAATGTCGGCAAATATCGCCCAATCCGCTTACTGTCTGTCATCTACAAACTTTTCACTTGAGTCATCATAAACAGGATTGACAGAACAATAAACGATGGAGAGCCATGTGAACAAGCAAGGTTTCGAAGAGGATTTAGTACGATGGACCACATCCACGCGATAACACGGCTCATTGAAGTATCGCGAGAGTACAAAAGACCACTCTGTCTCGCTTTCATCGATTTACAGAAGGCCTTTGATTCAGTTGAGATAGAAGCAGTCATGGAAGCCCTTGGTAGTCAAGGAGTCCCTATTCGGTACATAAAGATTCTTCGTGAGCCGTACAAAAATTTCATAACCAAGATATCACCCACCATTCTACAACAATATTAACATTGACGTCAAAAGAGGAGTTCGGCAAGGCGATACCATCTCGCCAAAATTGTTTACCGCCACCCTCCAGAACGTCATGCGAACATTGGAATGTGATAATATGGGAGTGAAAATCGATGGTCGGCAGTTACACTATCTTCCCTTTGCTGATAACATCGTCCTTATAACACCAAACATTAACCAAGCGGAACGTATGCTTGACGACTTTGATAAAGCCTGTGGAAAGATTGGTCTTCGACTATGTCTCACAAAAACGATGTTCATGAAGAACGGATTGGTTTCGCATGCCCCATTTACGCTCTACGAAACGAATATCACCGAATGCTCCAATTATATCTATCTAGATCGGGAAATCAATGTGATGAACGACTTAGCTCCAAGGCTGAGCAGAAGAAAACGAGCGGCTTGGAGATCTTTCGAGAGCGTCGAGGATGTAGTGAAGAGAACAAAGAACACCGGACTACGTGCCCACCTTTTCGACTCAACGGTTCTTCCTGCCCTAACGTAGGCGTCGTAGACTTGGTCGCTGCGTAAGCAGGATGAAAGGTCAGTCAGCGTTGTCGAACGCGCAGTCGAAGGAACGATGCTGGGATTATCCCGTTCCACACAAATAATGCGTATGAATGACAACCAATGGAGAAGAGCCGTTAGTGACTGGATTCGTCGGGATGTCAAACGTACTGCAGGAAGACCACTGACCCGATGGCCAGAGTTCATCACAAAGAGCCTTGAAGAAAGATATGATGCTCAACGAATCCCTAGAGCTAGCAGAACCCACTGGGCTACTCTTGCACGCGACAGGTGAAAGTGGGAGATTACTGGTGCCCGCTCGAGCCATTCAACGTTCAAAGGAACTACAGGTGATCCAGGTGATAATGCTGAGATATTTGCAAAACTCCGGACCGCAGGTGTCTCTCAGCTTGTTCTGTCGATCTTTTTACCATCAGAAATCACCCTTATTTACTTTATATGTTTTTATATATCTTATATATTATCTTTACCAGTTGTTTTTTAGCCTACTTATCTTAATCTTTTTTATTTCACTGCTCTTCTGTGGTGTTCTCCTTCTTTGTGGTTTACATTTAATCACAAGTTCAGTTACATTCCACATTACGCCGATACATTCTATTTAAAGTCATTGGAGCAAATAAAAGCTCCCTTTCATGGCTTGAAAACAATTTTTCAAACTTCGCTTTTTGATATATGTGTGAGCGCATATATAAATATGCATCCGTAGACGGAAAGAGTGGACTACATGTAGTGATTTCAATGCATATTGTCTCCGACTACTTATTTTTGCTGTAGTTTATTTGCCACAGCTTTTATACTCAGTGTGGTTGGTTCATGAAAAGCTATTCTCTGCACTTAGTAATTTCATAAAGGATCCTTTTTTGGACGGATTTCTCAGTCCACACCGAACCGGTCAGGAAATTAAACGCGCTACCAAGGTTAACACTGGCGACTACGTGACCTCTATAGGAGTCATGAGGTCCAACAATAATACCTGTTTTCAACTTCAAGTCAGCACACCTCAGCACATTGTGAATTTTCTAATTGTATTGAAAGCTACATTAGAACCAAAAAATTATTGCCTATGGGATAAAAATGTCTCTTGTTTTACCATATGAAATTCTGATTTTCTACAGTATTTGACATCTCGCCTATATCACCTGTAGTCAAGTTGACCGTCGAGTAACTCGAGCGAGCGGGCGCCAGTAAATCTTTCTTTTTTCCTGTCGCATACAAAAGTATCCCAGTGGGTTCTGCTCGCTCTAGAAACTCGTCGAGCATCATATCTTTCTTTTAGGTTTTTCGTGAAGGACTCTGACCATTTTTATGTATTTTTTATTCTGTATTTTTTTTATTTTATTATTTTTTATTTTATTCCTCTTACATGACCCGTCATTATATATACAGTGCGGTATTTCGTGTGTTATTCCAGCTGCTGCTTGAGGATTTCATCTTTATGAATGTCGTAGAATGCTGGTCGACTACGTTCTCCTTGCAATGTTGGAGAAAGCTGAGCTAATGCGTTCCCACGTGGATTGGAGAAGAACGTTGTGGTAGGGTCGAAATACTGCCCTTGTTTCCTGATCGACGTCACCACTAACCACTGCGCTATCCCCGCCTCCATATCTGTATTTCTTATTTGTATTTATTCTTGCATTTATACTTCCTATTTTTGCTACAAAGCTTATGTCTCGAACGCGAAAACAAGTGAACAAGCGGAATCAGGATACAATTAAAAAGCTAAAGCTGTCGGCGTTGATCATTCCCTGAGAGATGCGCCATGCATTCGACTTCATCAAATATCGTTGGAGGTGATTGAATCTGGCCTTTACAATGACTCACGGTGACCTACCGATGTTTCAAGTTAGTGCTGCTATCTTCCCAGACAAGTCTGGTACCAATTTGCCGACCCCGGAGCGATGGAAGGTTTGGTGAGCCATGGGCGCTGGGATCGATTCCACGTGTGTGTCGCAGCACCGCCTCCAACCACTGTACCACACGCGCCCTTCAGGATACGATAGTCTTCCAAAATGTGTCGCCCGTATTTTCAGCTGCTATTTTTCCGTTGGAAATTTTAGAAAAGGAAATTTCGTCGCCGCTTTTTTGAAAGTTTTGATCTTGAACATGTTTAAATTTGAAAGGGCTCTGTATAAAAGTAATATTTGCGATTAATACGGCAGTGCAAAGTCTCTTCTATAAATCTAGAAAGTTCTAAATTTGCGAATCACTTTAGTGATCGAAGAATTGTTCTCTAAAACAGCTTTGTCGCAAAAGGGTTAAAAACGGTAGTTGAGGAAGGTGTGCTATCGTGACGTCAACTCAACGATCGACTTCAAATTCAAATAAAGCACTACCTATGGAAGAAAAAAGTAGTATTCTAGGGAAACGAACTTATTCGTGGTGCATCTGTAGCACTCGAAATAAAAAATATGTCTCAGTACTGAACTGTCTTGCTCGATCGTCAGGCTGGCAAACCCCGCACCAGCTCAACAATGGCGGTTCGCAATAGTATGTATGTATATATATACATATATATATATGTATATATATACATATATATATATATTCTTTTCCTTTTTTACCATAAGAACTCGCCATGAAATTGCTCCCCGATAGAGCTGGAACTAATACATCCGTGGCCAACAATATTTATACTAACTGCGACGTCGTTGTCATTCCTTCACCGATATGTCCAGACCCAATGAAAGAAAACAAGAGAACAAGTAATTTTTATCACATTGATACCATTCTTTGTAGGAATCTGGCAATATAGTACTTCATTTCTATATTAATTTATTAACAAGACCCAACACCATATATTCTGCAGATTCCAGCACTTCTTCCATTCAGTTTACTGTCTTACATCCATTAGCCCCGAATGTCTTCACGTTTGCGTGTGGATTAGCTGCCACTTGGATGCACTATTGTGTTCTTGAATGTCGATGAATGCTGGTTAAGTTGATTCTCTCTGGAATCCTGGTTTCTTCCTATTACAGCGGTCCAAAATCTGCACCACAAAACATTGCAGCACTTTCATGGATCAGAGAGTGCTCTTTGCAGTCACATCTGTTACAAATTTGCCGATCTCGAAGGGATAGGAACTTTGTTGGCCCGGTGCATAGTCGAACCAGCGGGCATACATTATGTGTTCTTGGACGGCTATATCTCCATCTACTGCGCCTCCGGCTGCCATTATTGTTTTGTTTACATTCAACTCAGTACTAAAGTACTATGTTTCGAATCCATTGTCAACTATCGGAATGATATAATTTTCTATGAAGGAACGTTTTCCAACTTTATTAAGCGGCAAATGGATAACTTCGTATGCTAATCATGATCCAAGACTTCTGCGATAAGCGACCCTGAAATTGAATCTCGTTTTGGATATCGTTGTAGCTCATGGTTATGATTCATTATACAGTAATTCTTTTTTTTTTTGAGCTTAACCGCTCTTTACAACTCTAAAGTTGTGCTGATAGCAAAACAAGGCAATCATATGGTTACGTAGACGATTGTCCTCGAACTAATGTCTCAGCCACTGTTGCTCTGCCACTCGAATAAGTATTTTGTAGCAATTTTGAACCAAAAATGTCAAGCTCTTAATTTTTTTATTTTTATTTGATCACTCTTCACGTCTACTGTGAGGATCCCAGCACTTCTCACATTCGATTCGTTTCCTTACATCAGTTGCCCACAAAAATCTTCCAACTTTTACGTGTGGTTTCGGTTACTGCTCGAGGATTTCCAATTCATTTTGAATGTCGTAGAATACTGATCGAGCAATGCTTTCTGGAGTCCTGAGATAGCGGGGCTGGAGCGTTTCCAGTTGGACTGCAGACAGTGGTTCTTTTCCCAGACAAATCCGGTACCAATTTCCCGACCACAGAGGGATGAGAGGCTTGGTTGGCCCGGAGAGGAACCGAACTAGCACCATGCTCATGATGACGGATATCACTACCACTGTGCTATCTGCCCCCAATGCTCTTAATAATACTACGTTTTCGGAAACCAATATCAGATTTGTAATTTTATTTTTCTTTGCGTTTTAGAAACAGTTCTTTTTTTTTTGAATGCCTTACTACGATGGGTGATTGTAATGTTCATTTTATGCACTTTCGCTCCGTATAATCTATACCTCTTATGTTGTTCACAAATTTTAGATGTTGGAATTTCAGATGTGAAAACAGCGATTTCGACAAATCGACTTCTACGTATTCAAACCGGAATGTGGGGAACACAAACGGCTTGAAACATTAGTGCGATATGGTGTAGAGGGAGTATTCATTCTCATGTGACAAATGTCGAGGTTAGTCACGAAGGATTAAACACGGAAGAGACAATGCACACGCTCTGTGGCATAATATGGATTGAAGGGACAGGATATTAATTTCTGACTTCTAGCCTTCGTATGTATGCATTCATTTGAATGCAAGGATATTATAACAACTATTCCCGGAATACTTTCTATTTCTTTCTATATATATTTGTATCTTTCTACTACTGTATGTTTCAGTATTAAGGATCACATCCACTGTTTCGCAAGTTGCCTAGCAAATGTCGTTTTACGTAAATATTTCGATCCCGTCCCTAGCAATTGCAATATTCTGGTGTATTGGCCGGGAACAGGAGAAAGATACAAATATATATAGAAAGAAATAGAAACTGTTCTGGGAATAGTTGCTATAGATATGCTCACAAGCGTGAGGCCTACAAATTAAACATTGATTCGGCCAAAAGCCTGCAAGAAAATAACAGAGAGCAACATTGGTGGCGTATTCGTAATAGTCTTAAAAGCGTGTTGGTATCTACTATGGAGGAAGTTATGAGTATATGCAAACCCACGACAGAAGTAGTCGAGCTGATACCGGGCTATTCTGTTTCCAAAAGGGATAAAAGTAAATGCACTCATGTAAAAATGATGGTGTTCTTTGTGTTCCTCGAGTTCACATATTTGACTACACAGCTCTGATTTGTGGAGGGAGTAACCAGAAACTTTACTGGGATCCGCAAGAACTTCCTCGTTAACTGGATACAAGCTGATACATGTGATAGCTTAGTATAGCATAGATCACAAAATCAGTAATAATAATAGTAATACTAATAACAATAGTAATGATAATAATAATAATAGTAATATAATCAGTGTATCACAGTAAATCCGAATATATTGTAATTAAGTGTGTTATATCCTTCAACTTTCATAGTATACTTATTGTATTTTATGACAATAACTAGCCTTGATTTAACGTTTCTCTTCTCTATAGTGAGATGGTTCGTTTGGAATATTGTGAGAATAATATGAGTCTGATGGTGTCGAGCTGGTTCTTTTCGAGTTAATCCGGCTGTACCCAAAAAAAGAAAGTATCATTGCATGTTTTTAGCTTAGCCTTGTATTTACAAAAAAAAGTTTTGAAAAGCTTTTTTCTATTCCTATCGCATTCGGCTGTCTACAAGTATCCACCACTGTCCTGGTATCAAAGTCGCATGATGGTAAATCTCCCTCTGATCTACAAGGGTTGCGACTGTTCCGTGGTGGTGAAGACCTGGGGCAGACTTTGGCCAGACTGACCTCGGGACTCCAGGGAACCATAATGGCTTAACCAGCAAATCTCCGAAAAAATGGAGATTATGCTGGGCCCGCACAACCAGTGAGGACGGGCCATTCAAGTAAGTATCGCATTCGGCTGTCTACAGCTAAAGCAACAAGGGTAGACCCTATTATGATTTGTATAGTAATCCACAGAGTTAGATAACGAATGAGTTATCTCGTTTACTTCTCTATAGGAAGCTGTCAAGTATAACGTTAACCTATTCATTTACTCCCTATTATAATTTTTTTGCGGTAAAATATTAAACGTGAAATAATCACAATGATGCTGTGATATTTGCAAAGCTCCGGATCGCAGGTTTCTGCGTTGTAGAACCAACGAGCTGTTGCCCTTTCCGAGGGCTAGCGCATTCGCCACCACAGCATGCGGGTCCTTCGTTTCGCCTGTCTCTCAACTAGTTTTCTATTCATCAGTACCACCAGCTATCAACCGTCAATCGGTTTAAGACAAGCGAAACGAAGGACCCCCACATGGTGCGGTGGTGGACGCATTAGCCCCCGGAAAGGGTAACAGTTCGTTGGTTTCACACCGCAGAAACCTGCTGTCTGGAGTTTTGCAAATATCTCAGCATCATTACGGTTCTATCACTATTAAGTATACTTGTAAAATAAGGTCGAAAGAAAGAAAAATGCTATGGGTATTGAATAGATTTTGCTACGATTACTAACTTATCACGTAAATTAGCCGACTAGGAAATAGTTTTACGTAAGAAGGCTGCAAAGCAGTTGGCAATTTGTTAATTCCCTTTCAAACTGATAAAGTGTATATAACTTTCTTTGATGATATTTATACGGATTTTGTTTCGCTTCGTAATGAATTCTTTAGGAAAGAGCGAACACAACCTTAGTAAACCTGATAGAGCATTCGGTTTTGATCAATCCCTGAGGAATGCGCCATGCATTCGACTTCACTAAGCATCTTTGGAGGTGACTGAATGCATATATGGCTTAGTAGATGACTTTCAGTGGTCTGTCTTTGTTTCAACTCAGTGCTATTATCCTCCTAGATAAGTCTAGTCCCAAGTGGAGGTGACTGAGAGCTTGGTGCACCCAAGCCGCGGGATCTACGATCGGTCCAGTGTTCATCGTAGGGCGCCTCCACGCACTGCGGTACATCTGCCAAATAATGCAACGTTAACTTGAGTAATATGTGATGGTGGAGTCCATGTATTAAATTATCCTTTTACGGTAGGGGAACACCTACATATCAACATATTTAAATGTAAGGGACGCTATCCATGTCGCTTCCTACCTAGTTAAAAACTTACGAAATGAAATAATTTGATTGCAAACCAAAAGATGAAATCCAAATGAGAATGAGGAGTAAAGGTATTTAAATAGGCCTAATACTATATTTTAGTTCAAAACCACGGGAATATTATCTCCAGGATGATTTAACACCTCATAATTGTACTGGTTGTCTCTGGTTGTCCAGATGTGATTTACAGTGGAGATACATCTCTGACAAGGTTATCTAAGCCGAAATATTTTCCTTTAAGATCCAGTGTAGGATTTTTTCTTGTTGCGAGTGAATCATATATGTCTCATACTGCAGCGAATATGATAATAGTAACCCATAAAGTTTTTCTCGTTCCCAAAGTTTGGATTATTCCCAGTCAAGCATGAGGAATATATGCATAGTTGTCGTGCTCATTGAGTTAGCTGTATTTGTAAAAGAAAATGTCGTTTGTTTAAGTGAGCAAAACGAGTATATCTGACAGTTGAATCTAATCGAAAACGTTTCAGAAAAGGGGTTCGACTAACCTACAAATCCCCGACCCTTTGCTCAAATATCTTGGGAAATACGACGTGAACGAAGAAGATTTCGAAGGTAAGAAAATGGCCCAAAGATTCGTGAATAAAATGGAGATACTCTCACTTGTCTGGAAGAGAAAGATCTTTTCATTATTTTGAGCAGAGGACTTTTAGTGCTCTGTACTTGAGTTTGTAATTCAAATTACAGGAGATATGGAATGAAGGCTTAGTGAGACGCAAAAAAAAACAGTTGATAGAAAGTTGCAAGGGAGAGAAGAATTAAGACGGTCTATAATAGTGTTGAGATCTTGCAATTTAGATAAATAGGTTTTACATTGTGAATGAGTGCATTCATTCATTAATGTTCGAGAAGATAGGCACAAGTAATCTGGTAAAGGTGAGGTTATGCTGATAAATGCAAATGATTCTGTTTCGTGACTAGGAGCAGCTTACTGTCAACGATAATGGAATAAACGGATAAAACCTTCGAAGTTGACCAACCTCTGACGGATGCGTAGTACATTCGACTAAATCCCTAAAATCGTAAGCGTGACTGAATGCGCAATTTGCCTTTCAATTGTGACTCGCGGTGGCTTAGCAATGTGTCAAGTCAGTGTTTGTTATTCTCCCAGACAGGTCTTGTAGCAATTTAGCGACTCTGGAAGGGTAACAGCTTAGCGTAATGCGCGGGATCGAACAATGCTCTCTTGATCCAGAAAACTGATACAAGACTTGTCTAGGAGGATGAGAAACTCTAATTCGACACATTAACGACAGGGTTTAACAGGAAATCGAGGTCAAACAAATGACCATGTGTGTTACCAAGTACATTTACCCACTATGTTACGGGGGTCAGCAATGCCAACGATATTAGCATCAATCTCTCGAAAACTGTTCAAATTAAACTTCTTAGTACCTGTAATAATGCTTACATTTTCTCATAGTAGACGAGAATAAAAGATCTAAGTGTTAAGGTGTGATGGAGTGTTCGGAAACGTCCTGCAATACACATGGGATCGATCCTAGCGCTCAAGGCTCACTAAGCCTTTCATACCTCCGAGGCCGTCAAATTGGTACAAGACTTGTCTGGGAAAATAGCAGCACTGGCTCGATACATCGGTGGGCCACCGCCAGTTGTTGTAAAGGCCAGATATGCGTTCAATCACCTCCAACGTTGCTTAATGGAGTCGAATACGGTGCATCACTCAGGGATTGATCAATGCCGAGAGCTCTTTTTAAATGTTAAGGTGGTAGGTGACGGTTTCCCATTTACAGTGAAAACGTTTTAGTTAACTTGCTTGGTCCTTGATACCTAAACGGCCCGTTCTCACTGGTTGTGCCGTGTGGACCCCAGCATAACTGTCGTTTTTCGGAGATTTGCTGGTCAAGACATTGTGGTTCCCTGGAATCCCGAGATCAGTCTGGCCAAAGTCTGCCCCAGGTCTTCACTACTACGGGCAGTCGCAGCCCTTGTGGATCAGATGTATATTTGCCACTATGCGACTTTGATACCAGGACGGTAGTGGATCTTGGTATTGGTTTGCTCTTAGCCAGGCTTCCTGATGGAACCGCCGGACTCCTTCTCAGCTTGGGAGACCCTGCCGAGGGAACGAATCCTCGCGCTGTACATCACAGTCTTACATCCGGGAACACCTCCCAGCCACGATGAAGCGGTAAACCGTTGAGAGGTTTTGGTTAACGCTCATTAAAAATTCACTTAATTGATCAAGAAAATTGAGTCGCATAGTGTTCCTAGTTTTATGATTTCAAGAGATGATTTGGAAAATTCCCAATTTTTTGCTGATTTAGTTGTCCATATGATTTTTAACTTTGTTTCTTTTTCTTTATTTGATGAAATTAATTTCTTTGGAATTTTTTAAAATTTTATACGGCCCCTCCTTGACATCTACTGTGCAGATCCCAGCACTTCTCACGTTCGATTCATTTCTTCACAACCATTATATACGAATGTTGTCTAAGTCTTTACTGTATGCTTCGACTGTTGCTTGAGGATTTTCTCTTCATCTTGAATGTCCTTGAATGCTTGTCTAGTCGATTGTTCCTGGAGTCCTGGGATAGCCGGGCTAGAGTATTCTCACTTGGATTGCGGAGAGTGGTTTTTTCCCGGACAACTCCGGCAAGAATTTCCCGACCCCTGAGAGATTAGATGATCGGCATTACTTCTACTGTCCTACTCGCCTCTTGGAATCCTCTTGTATGTGTTTAAATCAAAGATTGATGATTATCAAGAGTGGTTTACACGTTTTTTAAAATTTTGACCGGGGAAAGCTTATAATTGAATAAATAAATAAATCATAAGTACGAGAATAGATCCATGTTTAGTAAAATATATGAACAAAGTGGATTTTGAGAACAAAGTTGATCTACGACACCCATTAGGCAATCCAATGAGGATTGATTCCAGTTTTTCCATTTCGAACGAAAGTAAGGAAGTTGAACATGGAGAGTCTACCTATTGGTATACAGGAAACAGTCGTTAGTTCTACAAAATCGAACCATCGATCCGATCGATCGACTAGGAAAGTGTGAGCGAAACAGCACGTACTCAACCAGTAGATGGTTTATAGTAATCTACGACGCCTAGCTGTATTCGTTAAAGTGTTTTTGTTGATAAACATCAATAGTTAGTAGTGTTAGACACCGTAGAATCTCAGAAGAGATAGAAGAAGAAAACGGTACTTGAAAAGGATACTCTTGAATGATGCTACGGCAGTAGTCTAACGGGAGTTGAAGCTGGTCTTAGCCAGTAGCCCAGCCGAGTTATATAATAATAGCCAACTACATAAAATATTAGTTTTTCTTATTAATATACTATGTTTTAAAAGAACGACTATAACTGATAAGCCAGAATCTACTAGTGACCACTTTCATGACCACTCCCATCCCTAGGAACATTCAGTAAAACAGGACCGACGTACCTGATCGAGTCTTCCGATTTCGTGTCACCCTCTGTATTTCGTACCATTGTGATTGGGGAACAAAGATGAAAATTTTGAACACCTGAGAACAAATCGCTTGTTCACCGCTTGCTCGTCACAACTTGTAAAACCAGCCCTATTAGCTTCACCTACCGAGTACCGATTCGCCAGATTCTCGCGACGAAACACCAGTTCTACACGTAATCTCTTCAAATACCAAATCCGGATACAAGCGTACAATTGTAAACTCATTCTCATTGTTTTGACGAGCTCTAAAGCTAATGTTTCTATGTTTCACCAATTTTAATCATTTTTAATAAAGCGCTCGCTGTTGATCAGCCGCCCA
This sequence comes from Angiostrongylus costaricensis, assembly GCA_900624975.1. Classification (NCBI taxonomy): domain Eukaryota; kingdom Metazoa; phylum Nematoda; class Chromadorea; order Rhabditida; family Metastrongylidae; genus Angiostrongylus; species Angiostrongylus costaricensis. Next base: position 53,000 of record UYYA01004150.1, on the reverse strand, counting down.
GGTGCCATGTCTACAACTTCGTTAAGCAAAGAGGTGATTGAACAAATTAAAGGCCCATGTACGAAGTCCTATCAATGTGTAAACTCTGTGTAGGTCTGGTACTAGTTTGCTGACTCCTACGGAGCAGAGGGTTCGGCTAGCAGGCAAGGAACCTCTAATCACTACAGACGTAACCCTATTCATTTCAACCTCCACCAATCATCGAATGATTTGATTGGATACCTGCTATCCTTTCAGTTTTTTTCTTCTCACATACCCTATTCACTACTGAGCTTCGCTGCTCAATCAAGGTAAACAAATAATGTTGTTGATTTCGTACAGACACTGTACTTTCACAGTTTTGCCGAGAAGATCTACTTGAGCAGTTCATGGGGTCTTCTATTGTGTGTGATATCATCATAAATGTTTTGCACAATTTAGAATTCAAAGGCGAAAAAAATTTCTACTGAACACGCTCAGTGCTTCTGAATCAATTTCTAACAGAAGAATCTCTATCAGAAAGTCAACTAATTCTCCGTCTTTCTTAAAAGCAACTAAACTGTTAAAGGAAACGTACAATCGCATTTAGTTATAATTTTTCACAGTGCTATGCGGAAAAAAGCTACCCATAAGAAATACGGTGTTTTCTTCAGGAAACGATGCTTAACATAAAAATTTACTAGTTGGATGATCTTTTCGTGTTGTTATGAACGATGACTTACTCTCCGAAATACGCGGATTCAAATTGTTCCCATTCCGTTTTACCTTCATTGATTACCTTTTGGAAGAAAGAAAAGATGCTCTTCATACAGTATTGTGTACTAAAATTAGAAAAAACTTTGTAGCTCAACTTCGTTATGCAAAAAATTGTCGGAAAAGTAATAAAATCCAGGCTTTCCTTTACACCTCTTTAGGTTCCTACTGGTTTTCTTGGAAGCCACCACTATACATCTATTACTAGTATTGACTTCAGTCTTCAAGCTACAGAATTTCCAGTCAGTTGGTGCAGGTTTGTCCTGTTTTTACTGCTTGGCAGTGACGTCATATAAAAAATTTCATGTGTTATCAACACGAAGTGCAAAATATCTATACGATTTCGTTTTCGCTTGCATACTCAAAAGGACGGCGGGATTTAATCCATCCTTATGTTGTATATCGGAATTTTCAAATAATTGATCACAATAAAAATTTTTTAAAATTCCACTTTTTTTATTTCCACAAGGTTCGGCTTGTTACCCCAAACTCGAGAGGTATGCCGACTACTCACTGGATTAACAGGCGTCACAGATATATTGCCACTGTGCTGGAGGAACACAAGTCGGATGGAACCCAACTTCCCTCCGATCCGCAAAGACCAATAACTGGTTGTGGTTGCGAGCGAACTGAGAACGCCCTAGCTTGGTTAACTCCGAATTTTAAGGAGGATCAAACTCGACCAGTACCTAATATCGAAGGAAAATTTCAAATCCGTAACGAGCACTCGAGTACATATATTTACGAATGTCCTCGTTGATGAAGGTTAGAAAATAACGAAACGAATACAGGAAGAGTTAACAACCAAACGAGATCTGGAGACGGAACATCTAGAAGTCTAAGTAAGTAATTTTGCTTCTGGAAAGGCTTCATTAGAGATAAAACTGAAAGGGTGCGAAAAGTTTGCCATTGACGATTCCACACGTCGCAAACAGGTTAAAAGTATTCTTGAAAGAAATTCTGATATCCGTCGTGGGCAAAGTTCGTGATGGTCGTATAGGATTGACAGCGAAGAAATCGTGCCTAGGCTGAAGTCGACAAACAACGAACAACTTAAGGGATACAAGGAGAACTTAGTACTAATCAGACCTACCGTTTCGAAGTGTTTAGCTCGCTTCTTTTTGACTACCGTAAAAATTGGTTTACATCCGAAAAAAGCAGCGGGTATATATGATGGGGTTGGGGCCCCTATATTATAGGCGGCTACCAAAAACCAAGTTATCAATGTAGAAAAGTGTTTTGTTTCAATTCGACAACAGTGAACTACTCATGCTTCTGGCCGTTTGCCAAGAACTTTTGGGTCTTAGCTGGGATAATTTGCCTCATCCTTTTATTCAGCAGACGTTGTTCCCTTTAGGTATGTAACACTCAGCGGAGAAATGTCTTTTTTATTCATTGCCTACTATTATTCTTTTTTCACAGGACCGCATGATATGAAATACAACCACTATAATGCTGAATTTCCAAAACTTCAAACCTACTCCAGATTGCAGCCCGCGATTATCCTTTTCGGTGGATGACTTGTTACCCACTACACCATTGAGGCCTTTGGTCCATCTTTCTCTCAGCATGTTCTTTACCCTAACGGTGCCATCAGCAATCGCTCATCAACAAGAATGATCTATGGTGCACAAATCGGCACTAAATCCAGTTAAGCTGAGGCTGTTTAACTTAAATAAGGAAATAAATAATTGATCAAATAAGGAAAAACTTAAATAAGAATAATTATGTAAAGAAAACCTAATTAAGTAAATTAAATAAAAGATAAAAATAAAAGGCTAAGATAACAATAAAAGATAGAAATAAATTAAATAACAGTAATAAGAAATACGTGATTAAAGCTAGGTAGGGTCTAAGTCCGATTTGTGCTCTGCAGATCATTCCCGTTGATGGGTAATCGCTGATGGGACTATTAGGTAGAAAATTGGCTGGGAGAATGGCAAAGCAAGAACTTTAGTGGTTCAATGGGTAACACATCATTCTCCGGAAAGGGTAATCTCATGTTCGAATCTGTACCAGGGTCCAAGATTTGCAACCATACCAGCATCGTTATGGCTGTGTTTCACTCAGCGGAACAGTTTAAACTGTAGGAAATTCATCTATACGGATGTTCACTGTCTGAATCAGTTCACTACTCTGATATCCCAGATGTTCTACCAGCTGTCACATCATGCAGCCATTGGGAAAATGGCAGACCGTCAAGGAAAAATTACATAAATCTCGTGTGCAGATTTCGACAAAGAAAATGACGAGCACAGGTCGAACATTCGTATCAATCCAACAGAGAACTCCTGCGCGACATTCACATATCGTTCCCGTAACTTTCGAAAAATTTAAGAGTTTTCGATTCAAGGAAAGTCCGTCGGTTTAGTACCTTTTAATGCTCCTAAATTTTTGTCAAACATTCTTTTATTCAACAGTAATTTAACGACATTGATAACTTTCTTATAAATTTTCGACATGACCAAACTGAATGGTTCCCTGATTACAAAGACTACCTCGTACGTGTACCTTGGTTATTCAATGAACATGAAAGACAACTTAAAAGATGAAGCTCTTTGCGTCGATCAATCCCTAAGGGATGTGCCATGAGCTCGACGTGGTCTACCGATGTATCAGACCAGTGCTGCTATATTCCTAGAGATTTTTGGTACCAATTTACCGTCATCGGAGAGATTGAAGTCTTGGTGAGTCTTGGGCGCTGGTATCGATCCCGTATATATTGAAAGGCGCCTCAGACGATTGTGCTACTCGCGCCGTTTTAAAGGACAGCGTGGAGGCATTATCCAAAAGAAGGAGAGCATCTTGGGCCGCATTCGAACTTATCAATGAAGCACCGACCAACTGAAGAACACGAAAATGCGCGCTCGCTCCTAATGCTCGGTTACGCAGTAGAGACGTGTGCTGCTACTTCAACTAGGCCCAGAAATTTGCGCATTACCCGCAGTGTGCTTGTACGATCTCTTAGGCCGTACAACCTGTACAACCGACAAGGACAACATACAGAGGGAATGTGCATCTTATATCTTTGAAATCTACCTAATCTTCAAGAACCACGAGAACATAGATCGATATAAGAACTGTAGAGTGAGACACGTTGTGTGAACGTGCTCGTAGCTAAAATCAAGCAGTTGTATTCATAGCTGTAGTTGTTTTACGGATCACCGTATGAGATTCGTACCCACCACCATGCTTGAATCAAACCACTACCGCGAATGGCGATTGCAAGGCAAAGGAATAAATGGAAAGCGTTCCAAGACCACAGACAAACCAAAATGCTGCGTCCGTATTCTCATGGCTGATTAGTTTCAAAAGTGCACAGCTGTTCGTTAGCAATAAAAGTGAAGAATGCGTAGTAGTCTCTGGTTAAGCAATATAGGTAATGGACAGAAATATATGTAGTGTTTCCTTGTTATCGATCGTGTCCTGCATAGGAATTCTCTACTCAGAACCACCAAAAACCAAACAATTATCAAAGTACTATATGCAATAGATCTTAGGACTTTATTTATCAACCGTTCTAGGTGAACTTGGATGTGTGCACTGTCACGTTCCTTATCTTGTCAAAGTTCCTACGATAGTGGCTGTTAATATTCTCAGCTGATCTCTGATAAGTTAACGCTTATCTCATTCACGACAACTCGGTCTCTGAAGTGAACAAATCGAAATGCCTCCACTCACTCGCACGGACTACGTTGTCTAGCCAAGTCCACCATACATGCAATAGAACGATATCCACATGACCATGTGTCCGTCTAAAAATGCTGGTAGCCAGGTGCTTCTATTTTTTTTCTATTTGCTTACCAAAAGCAGTTGATAAGGAATACCTGTCGGTCGTAACTTCGAGATATAGCTACGTAGACCGCTTTATTGGTGAATACGTGTGAAAAAAGTGCTGACACTTGTTTACGGATTGGCTCTGTCAACTAAACCGTTCATTTAAATTCCTATACTATGTCACTTGTTAACAAGTTTTCTATTACGATATTTTCTAAGATATTACACATAACAAGCTTATAGCGAAATACGATGGCGAGACATCAGTTTCAATAACTTTAGACTCGACCCCCAGACTAAACGCCACCAGATCACTAATACTCTACGGATCGTGCTATTGATAGAAGATCCTCATTTACATTCATCCATTTAAGTGACCTTGTAAGCAATATTCTAAGCTACTAACATTTACCCAACGTGGACGGCATCCAGATCGCAGTCCTCAGAAACAGACTATCAGGGGAAAAATGGTCTACTTAGTCGTTGTGACTGAGTGTAAAGTGTTCTTGGATGTTGAAATTTGGTGCACATCTACTGGGAACGTCCCCATACAATATTACTCAATGTAACATCACCGCTGGGCCGGTCATCTATGATGGAACCTATGCCACGGAAGATCACGACGTCCAGTCCGTTTATTTTCTAGCCGAAAGGAATATAAACATCCCTTTTCCAAGAAATTCTTGCAAAGTAGCCAGGTTTATTCTCAGAGACATTAAAAATAAGGGACCTTAAATATAACCCAAAATGTCTGCAGATCGAGGTGAACACACTGAGCAGTTCTGAGGCTTTGCTACAAATAAATAATGGACGTTACGTAATAATCCAAGGAGTAACCTGTGATTTTTCAGATGAAGCATTTTATTATGCGTTCCATGTTTTCTATGGTGTTAGGGCGGTCATATATAATATTCTTATATGGAAAGGAAAATAGTTCATCGGAAAAAACAGCTAGAATCAGTGCTGGAAGATGTCATTCATTTTCATTCATCTTGGAGAATCTCTTGCTAGCGTCGTTAGGTTACTAGCGAGTAAAACAAAAATTTAAGTAGATTTTCGCAGCAGAGGTAGTGCTTATTGAACTTACCAGATTGGTAACATTTGAACCTTTTTCAACTAATGAGTCATATAAAACAACTAATTTGGTTTTTGGCTCATAATCCACCACGACGTAATGAACTCTGTCAGGATCGAAAATAATTTGATGAGCTGGCCGATCAACGCTGACAAGTGACTTCAGTGATTGTGGTTCTACCTAAATTGAAAAGTTTTCATTTGCCTAACAAACGCTACTGTAGATAGGAGTACAGTGCACGACAGTTCAGCGAACACCGTACTTCTTCGTCAAAAAAAAATCTTGCTCCTACCAGGACAAATTGAATTGCTAGACAGCCATCAATTTTACGAGGACATGCAGCTTGAAGTCGGTCACAGAACGTGTTCATCAAATCGTCCATCAAGCGATCACCGTATTGCATCTAAAGCATCTTAAAACAGTGATCTCCAAGACTTTGGGAAGTCTCCAATGGGCTATGCCTTCTTGGACAACTGCTGAGGCCAGTTTTCTAGAGGAATGTACTCTCGTGGAGACAAAAAAAGGATCTATAGTAGAACTATATCTTATTTTCTGTAAACAACGCATCTCTATAGCTTATTCTTTGTGCACTATGAGGAATAAGCAATCAAGGAAACAGTAGAATATAGGATAATGCTCATGTAAGCTAAAGATAACCATGCTCAGCAACGACCGCTCATTTTTCGTCTGAGGGAGATTGATGTGTTGTATCGCCTGTAGCAACGCAGACCACCAAAATACCACGCACGAAAACTCTGGCGTTTTCGGTAGACATGAAATTACTGTTTAAAGTTAAGGGAGGATTTTCAACAAATATAAGCCATTTGGTAGCACACCTTGTTAGTCATGTCATTGCGCTGCTGCCGGTTACAGTTATGTCCAACTTGAGATTTAATGAAACGAGTAAAAGTAATCTCACCTCTCCATTATCGATGGTTGTTGGCGCTTTAGCCACATCCGAATCTAAATTGCTTACAACGCTAACGTTGCTCTCTGAGTGACTACTCTTCTCCCTGTAATAAAACTAGCTGAAATACTGAAAAGCAGGTTTACGTGAGCGACCCTCTTCATATCTATCCAGATTTTAGCTTTTTTCCCCGATTTTAGTGGCAGCGTTTTTTTTTTTGCTTTAATAGCGGAAGATGTGAATCGTCATATGGAGACAAAAAAAGGGGCGGAGAGAATGGTGGTAGTGATGTCCGTCATCAAAAGCTTGGTACTAGTTCGATCCTGCTCCGAGCCAACCAAGCCTCTCATATCTCCGGGGTCGGGGAATTTGTACCGGACTTGTCTGGGAAAAAAATCACTCTGCAATCCAGATGGAAACGCTCCAGCCTGGCTATCGCAGGACTCCAGAGAGAATTGCTCGACCAGCATTCTACAACATCCAAGATGAAATGAAAATCCTCAAGCAGCACCCGAAGCCACACGTTAAAGTTGGAAGATCTTCGTGGGCGATGGATACCGCACAGGAGACGTTAAGACTGATCATATGAAATAAAAAAATAAAAATATCCGAAGCGCTGCATTAATTGTAAGAAAATTAATCGATGTTAGCGAGATTCTGTCGAAAGTTATGATTATACAGAGAAACCGAAGCTCACAAATGGTTAAAGACAGTAATCTGCACTATTAAGAGCTCCGTTCGTGAATTTTCGTTCACTAACTGCATAAGAGGCTTTAACTATTTCCTGACTTTCTTTCCTCTTCTTCATTTCAAAGAACTATTGTGAGAAAAAAGTTACTGTAAGAGTTAATGCTTTATAAAAAAAGCCTTGGCAGCAAATTTTTGTGTTAGTGTACTCCATCGGAACAGCTCTTTCTAAATAGCAACCATCCCAACTTCGTAAAGAAATGTTATTTTTGTATAATTCGATGCCATGTAATTCACATGAGATTTAGCTTCGTGCATGGTCAGTTATTTAAATGGTGATATAATAATCAAATAAGTGAGAAGTAGGGAGTATAAAAAGCAAATAGTGGAAGCAAATAGAAAACAAAAACAATCTAGTAATTGTCTTAAGAGCCCCAGTATATCCCCAACTACAATTTTCTTCCTTGAGCTACATGCGCGTTATCGACACACCAACCATTAACTTAACTGCTTTCTTTGGTAGATTAACAGTTAATACTCACCATTGTTCAGTTATTTTCTCATTTTTACTCATTATGATCGCACGTTGGATAAGAAATCTACTTCTAATGCTCGTTCTTCTTCCCGGTAGACGTAACTCACTAAACGAGTCACCTTTGGTAATGGTTTGTCACCATACTACGATGAAGAGACTTGAGTGTTTTCTGCTTTTTACTTTAACTGTGAACTTCAAGAGTGGTTCATACAAGTATCTCATCGTTCCATATAAGCAGCAATGGCGAAGGGTTAGTGTTATGAGAGAGTCGAACTCACTGAATTGTCAAAAATGTTTCTTGGTTATCTGTCGCTTGATGGCAGTTAGCCACTGCTCTACGGTAACATTTGATGGAAAACCTTTGACAAAATCGTTTATGTCTAGTTGTTGTTTTACGTCTAGAGTTTTATCGTCTTGTTATTTTCAGTCCTTGAGTTTAATGGATGAGAAATAGTTGTTTGCAATAAATACTAATCATTAGAATACGCAACCTCTCAACGGTTTACCGCCTCATCGTGGCTAGGTGACGGACTGAGATGTACAGTGAGGGGATTCGCCCCCGCGGCAGGGTCTTCAAAACTGTAGAGTCCGGCATTTCCATGAGGAAACCTGGCTAAGAGTAAACCAACATAAGGATCCACCACCGTCCTGGTATTAAAGTCGCATGGTGGCAAATCTCCCTCTGATCTATAAGGGCTACGACTGCTTGTAGTGTTGAAGACCCGGGGTAGACTTATGCCAGGCTCACGTCGGAATTCGAAGGAACCACAATGGCTTAACCAGCAAATCTCCGAAAAATGATAGTTATGCTGGGGTCCACACCGCACAACCAGTGAGAACGGGCCTTTCAAGTATCAAGTAAGTATCAAGGAGGCACAAAGCTATAGAATTGTTAGGCAATTAACTACTTTTACGATGTGTTTGAACTTGACACAAACTGAAAAAATTCTTTGTGTTGCAATAATTTCCCTTCATTCCACTAGGAAATGTTTCACAGCTGTAGAATTGTAAAAAAAAATGCGCATTTTCCGGCACAACTTGTTAGACACTAGATTTAACCCAGCTAGTTGTGTACCTTAACTGTATAGTGGGCCACCTTAGAAGCTAAAGAACGACAAAACTCTCAGCCTTGATGTCCGTGTATTCGACTTTACTAAGCATAGTTAGAGATGAGTGAATGTATATTTATTCTGCATAATAGCTTGCAGTGGACTACTAATTTATTAAGTCAGTTCTGCTATCCTCCCAGACAAGTCTGGCACCACTTTGTTGATATGGAGGAGATAGAAGTGTGGAGCTCGGGCGCGGTATTGAACCAATAATCGTGTGTGTATTGCACTGCACCTCTAATCGTTGCGCTATCCGTGCCCACTGCTTGGTTGTGGAGAAAGAATCACAGAAGGCCTTGATCATTCCGAACAAAATCTATCAACAGGCTGAGATTAGGTTGTACAAGCCCACAGTGTGTACGATTCTATGGTTAATAGCACGTGTACATGTCTAAGTTATGGACAACAAAAACCGTCTTGAGTATTTATAATCGGTTATAATTCAGGGGTTAGTGAATAGGCAGACTTTAGTCGACGAATATTTGAAGGGAGACGGTCGATGAAAAAACATGAACCGAAGTTATTGTTAGATATGGATATTGTTATGGATATTGGATATTATGGATAAGAATGAATGGATATTGTTCGCAAAGCGATCACTTCAGTTATTCTGTTTGTAACTCGGTTTACTAGGCAGTTACTATATTGCCAGCACCACCGCTTCGACGATCAATTGCTACAGAATTAACTGAAGCTTCCTGACAGTTGCTATGCCTAACAGTGTTCTCATACTGTGATGTAAATGGTATCATCGCTGGATGGTCGATTCACATTTATTATACCGTACTGTTCAATGTTGGCTGTGACAACAACTGAGGAATTCATGACAAGTTGCACTACGGCATTCACAAGTTATGATTCCCAATAAGGGCTAAATTTAATGCGTTCTTGCCAAACACATTTCGTTGCAAACTTTCATCTTACCGATGTACTGAATAAACCTGTACAACTTACGCTCGTTTTCCTTCGCCTGCTTCAGTGGTTCACTTTGGTGGCTGATCGCTAATTGGCCAGCCTTCTGAAATTTGCGACATTTCTGATCAAAGATGTTCACTTTTGCAGCACTAGCAAGAATTTAGTAGCATATCTGAGCTGAGCTTTCATTCCGCAGATGAGTCCGAGAACCAGCCTTTAGTTTTCTAGAATGTTAGACCCACCTAAACAGAGGACGTCAACAAGTGGACAGCACCACCTCCAGCAGTTCTCTCGGTGATTTAATGAGGTTGTGTTTGCTTAGTAGTTTTGCTATAACCAACCGTGATTGTTATCACCCTTCAATATTGCACATGTTCTCATACAATAGGTTCATTAAGTGACCGATGGTATTAGGATGGCGGTTGTGCGTTAGATTTACGTTTCCACATTTACGACCTAGTGCTGTTTAGTATTACTATCCTCTAATACATGTGTGGGAGCGTCGGAACGTTATAGCCCGGTTATCTCAAGATTCCAGAAAGAATCGACTCGACCAGCATGCAACTGAACTTGTGAAAGAGAGGAAAATATTTTTAAAGAACACCTGAACCCAAACGCAAAAATAAAGTTCGGGGAGCTTCGTAGATGGTGAATGTGAGGAGACGAATCGAGCGCAAGAAGTGCTGGGATCCGAACATTGTGATACATATAATGTCCGGTCATGTAAAAAAAAAAGAGTGGAGCTCTCGGCATTCAGCAATCCATGAGCGATGCGCCATGCACTCGACTTCATTAAGCATCGTTTGGCGGTGACTGAATGCATATCTGGCTTATAGAATGACTCGCGATGGCCTACCGATGTATAGGATCAGTGCCGGTATACTTTCAGACAATTCTGGTATCGATGTGCCGACATCAAATAGATGGAGGACTTGGTGAGCCTGGGACGAAGGCATTAACCCTTGTGTATTGCAGGACGCCTCTAACCACGTCTACACGCACTCTCATGTAACGTCGGGCCATTTAACAACATCAGTAGAATGACGATGTGCTTTACAATGATTCACGGTGGCCTATCGATGTATCGAGGCCGTGCTGCCATCCTCCTAGACAATTCTAGCACCAATTTGCTAACCGCGGAGGGATGGAAGAGTTGGTGAGCCACGGGAGCGCAGATCGATCCCATGCGTGTATCGCAGGGCGCCTCCGACCACAGCGCCACACACGCACTGTCATTCTGTATATTTAGTATTTTATAAGAAAATGTCTTTCGAATGAATTTATTTTGCTCTGAGAAACTGTTTTTTGTCAACAGATTACCCACTACAGAAACTGTTTGCGGGAGAACCATAAGAATTCAAATTCAGTTAGAGCTGTAGACTTCTGCCTACGTCACCAGACTATAGAAAACACGACGGAGATCCGTTCGCACCAATGAGACGATTTTATTGTTCAAATCCGATTGAGTATAAATTAATGTTAAGACAATCTGACATATATTAAGTAGCACTGTTCTATAGACCGCGTTATCCGTACCCCAGTAGTTGTAAGTTTCTCCTCATACATAAAATACTTCATATGAGATTCTGGAAACCAGAACGAATATCTACTAAACCATATAGAATGTATTTTCAGAATTGTGTTGTATTACACCTAAGCAAGAAATTGTGACATTTCTACGCCAATCGGCATATGAATTCAAAAAAGCACATCTCTGCAGAAACAAGATCAACCATTAATCCAACAGACTAGGACCTATGTGATACAGTTCGAAAAAAACACCTGAATTGTATGAACAGATGTTACTTGAGTAATAACCTTGCACAGCTCACTGAAATCTCCGAGACGAAGGTGGTTTCTCGATAATTTCTTCAACTTTTCGTAAATATTTTCCGATTTTCTTCTGAGTTTCTTCTGAGTGTTTCATGAATTCAGAACTTTATAGATTTATAGAGGTGGGCTACGTCTTACCGCACTACTAGCACGTATAATTCTACGAAGTATTTCCACAACTAAGGATCTTTATTGCTAAAACTCTCGGGTCTGTGCCATGCCTAAGACTCCTCACAACCGTTTACACCCTCATCGTGGCTGGGAAGTGTTCCTGGGTGTCGGACTGCGATGCACAGCGAGAGACTCATGACCTGGCAGGATCTCCCAAGCTGAGAAGGAGTTCGGGTTTCCATCAGGGAGCCCAGCTAGGAGTGAGCCTATGTCAGCATTTGTCACCGTGCTGGTATCAAATTTGTCGCATGGTGGTGGAAAACCTCCTTCTGATCTACGAGGACGGCGACTGCCTGTGGTGGTGTAGACCTGGGCAGACTTTGGCCAAATTGACCTCAGAACTCCAGAGAAGCACATTGGCTAAACCAGCAAAAGTCCGAAAAATGGAAAATTACTCTGGGGCCAGCACAACCAGCGAAGGCTGGCCATTCAAATATCAAGTAAGTATCAAGTACCAAAACTTCCAAACGACGATAAGACTTAAGACTTTTGGAACCTCCAACGAGGGAATAGCACCTATACAAATAAATTATATGTTGAAGCACACCATAGTGTCCTGGACGAAATCCTGTCTGTTCATTTGCTTACGTGTCTGAAATACTAGCTTCGAAGCAAAAACGTGGTGTAATTGCATGCCTTAAGCTAAGCAACTGGATTTCATCGTGGTAATAAAAACGACAAAACTCTCAGCGTTGATCAATCCCTGAGGGATACGCCATGCATTCAACTTCATTAAGCATCGTTAGCGGTGAATGAATGCATATCTGGCCTTTATAATGACTTGCGGTGGCCTACCGATGTATCGAGCCAGTGTTACTATGCTTCTAGACAAGTCTGGTACCAATCTGTTTACCCTGGAGTGATAGAAGGCTTGGTGAGCCTAGGACGTAGGGATCGACCCCATCTGTATTGAAAGGCACCCCCACCACTGCTCTACACGCCCCCCTTCATCGTGGTAAAATAAGAAAGCATTTAACCTGTAAGAAAGGATTTATAGATTTTAGAGGTGCCTACTGCACTTATGAAGACTCACTATCAGCCCAGATTGGTTGATTTAAAGTTAAAAGTGGCCATGATCTACGTATTCCATAACTTCCACTGAGGTCACGTCGTCGCATAAGGATTGAAACGCAGTCCCCTGTATTCCGAAACAAATTCAAGAATCAAAATTCAATATCACCACAGTGGAACTCAAAACTCGATCAAATATTTTATCGCTTGAGATACAATGGAACCATACAATCAGAATTTCATTCTATGCAAGTGGAGCTCTTCGCTACACATCGGTCCTTTAGGACACACCTGATCTTTGTCAGAAAATTAGGCAATTTCAAAAAATGAGTGAACAGTCGCCTTCGGTGAGGAATACTTTGCCAATACATTACAGTGACCATAATGACAACGTATCCATGAGAGAAACACAGGCAGCCAGCCGTATACAGCTGAATTGACAAAGTCCAAAAAGTAATGGAGAACACGGAAATATATGGGACTTGTTAGTTTGCCTATCCGTTTGCACAAACAAAAATATGAAAAGTGCCAATACTTGCGAATTCAACCGATGATATATACACACAAGGTGGGGTTACTTAAGAACGCAGTGAATACTCAGACTTATTTGAGGAAACGCAATTGTACACCTTAAGTCAATTTCTGTAATTTGCACAAAATCACTGCTCAAGCTAGTAATTAACCCTATCCAAACCGGTTAAAAATCTGCGTTGAACTTGAAGAGATCAAAATTCACATAGGTATATATATAAAATAACAGAATGGCAAGATGATCCAACCATACTAATACGTGTGCTGTCAGTAAAAAGCTTTGTAGGAGATTCAAAGATCGACATGATAGGCGAAAAACGACCAATCAGTCTATTTGTCACTATCCAGATTTGCTTGGTACTGTGCCATCTGGAATCGTTAAACAGTGATCTTACCTCAAACATCCTATGCGAAATGAATAATAAAACAACCAAATTAAAAATATTGTACGTCTTGAATATATTCAACACAAGTTTCGAATACAAAATTAAAGACTGAAAACCATCAGGAAAGAATGTAAGTCACCACTCACCAATTGGGGATTATAAGCAGAGAGGTCAAATCCTGGAGGCATTCCCATATGGCTAAGATCTTGACCTGGCAACATGCCTTGATATGGGTTAAGCATTGATGATGACCCAGCCAGCATGCCATAGTTAGCACCAGGGAGACCTAAAATAAAGCCTTAACTATAAAGACACTCATTGCATTGAAAGTGAATTGTTAAGTGGACACTGTTGGCGAAAACAGTACTCGTGACTTTTACACAAATTGAAAAGGAAAGGCTGAAGTGAGAAAAATGTAATCGGCTTCTCTAACAACTTTCTTCTCAGCTAAAAAACTGATTACACATTCTGTAAACGAATAGCGATACCTCCAAGACCATGGGCAGCCGCTTTCTTTGCAGCATACATGTTTGCTTCTTCTTGTGCTTTAGCAATATTCTTTTTATAACGAATTCGTTTGTTTCCAAACCAGTTGGACACCTTAATTCAAAAGGAGACTACATAAAGTTCACATGTACAAATACAGAAAATTCAAAATTGTGTGCTAAAAAATGCGCACTGAACAACCGAGTACCATAGCAAAAAAGAAAAAAGAAGACAGAATAAACGTCAAAATAAATACCACCAACTTGAGAAACTGTTATGTTACACTGTCGAGCAAGCTCTTCCTTAGCCTCCTCGGATGGATATGGATTGCTTAAGTGTGAATAAAAATACTCGTTGAGAACTTCTGTAGCCTGTTTCGAAAAGTTACGGCGTTTACGACTGAAAATAGACGACATACCATTATTAAAAGTTAACCAGGCTACTAACTGTTACGAATTATACTTGCCTGTCTCGATCTTTCCTATTTATGGTACATGAAAAAAAACTATCAGGTAGAACTACCGGTAAACAAGTTTGTAACAAAATCGAAACAAGCATACCGAGCATCAAGAAAACGACTCCTTAGAATCATTACTGCCTCACATGTAGATTGCTTGAGTTGAACTTGAATACCACTGAATTTCTTCTGGATTATTGATACCATTCGCTCAATTTCCTAAAAAACAAGATTCAAATATGGAGAAGGGCAATAAAGTAAAATACGGTTAACTGGTTGAGACAAAAAAAGACAGAAAACAACAATAGTGATAATAAATGATTAACAAGGGGCGGATAAAACATCGTGAGTGATGGATGCGAGGAAACGAATTGGATGTGAGAAGTGCTAGAATCCGCACAGTAAGATGGCTCAAATAAAATAAAAAAACTGATTAACCTACCTTCTGACTAATAGGTCGAATTCGTGATTGGTCTTTCAGCAACGACATCACATGCTGCGTAAATTCAGAGCAAGCCTAAAAATTGAAAGAGAACACATTGCTTTTACCAAATCCTGCAAGGGTAACCAGATTTGGTTCATCAACGCTCACCTCCTCATACTTCTGCAATTCTTGGTTATATACAAGCCGGATTTGACCAAGCTTTTGTCGATAATCGGCCTGGTCCCCTCCAGAGGCGTCACTCGACAACGGCGCGCCTTTATCGGGTCCAGCAACACCTTCGGCTACCTAGTTATAAATAAATCCTCACACTCTTTACGTCCATTACCAGAATTGTCACTTAAGTAAAATAAAAAACCGTCGAACGCTGAAAACATGAGATCATTAAAACTCACAAGCATATTATCCAATCGCATTAACTGTGGATCTTCTGGTTGGTCGTCGGTGGCTGTACGGATTTGTAGTGCTGAAAACTCTCAACCCACGACTTTTAAAATATCCTGCATAAAATAGGAGAAATAATCGATTTTGGCCATAGAAAAAGATAAATACAACTTTACTTTTATTATGCTTGGCAAAAAAAGGAAAAGAAGAATAAAGCAAGAAAGGTGGTGATGAATACTAACCTGTCTTTTCCTTTACCTCGCATAAAACATCAAATAGTGCTTGTCTCATTGGATGACACTGTAATGCATGCTTCCTAAAAATGTGGTAACACGAATCCATGTAAAGATTTATGTTCTTTTTATGCTTTTTATAAAAGATGGTGCACAGATCCGACCAGGCTACGTACTGCACTTCAAAAAGAAAGAAAAAGGAAAAAAACAATGAGACACTCACTTCACATTATCGTTGTCCTCAAGTGTTTGCTCAGAGATCTTTATAAGTTCCTGGAGCAGATCATTTAACGAACCTGGACTTGGGTCCATTGTGCCCACCATACCTGAACTGGAAAAAATACCCCATAAAGTATACGCGAAGTGCAGTAAAATGTTTCGTGAGAGCCACGTCACAAGAACACACTGGAACGATATGTGCAATCGTAGTACACCGACTATTAAAACGTTGACGATGACGATGATAAGGTACGTGAACTTCATGAAAGAGAATAAAAACTAACATTACGAAGAAAACAACAACCAATTAGTGGTTCTAGACGTTTTCTATCTACAGTATGAACAATGAAATGGAAGAATGGTGATGTAATAGAATTATAGGAGGTTTAAAGAGTTATACACTAGTGTAACATCACAAACTACGTTAAAAACGCAAAGCATTTGGCGTTTGTCTATGCTTCAAAAATGGGGCGTACCCTTGGTAATTAACCTAGACGGTAATTTTACGTACCGCAACAATAGATCACCTCGGTGTTTTTTATCCTTCCACAAAAATCTGGCACCCAATTTGCCGATCACAGGTGAAAGGAAGGTACGGTGTTCTTTGGGGAGCGTGTTCTAAACAACGGTCATTTGTGCATTACAACAAAATATAATATATAAACGGCGGATGTAGCACAGTAGTCGAAGGCCCCTGCACAAGGGGTCGATTCGCGCTCCCAAAGATCGCCAAGGTCACCAAGTCTTCCATTCCTCTAGGGTCGGTAAATTGGTACCAGACCTGTCTGGAAGGATAGAAGCACTGGCTCGATACCTCGGAATCACCTCCGACGATGCTTAATGAAGTCGAATGCATGGCGCATCACTCAGGTATTGATCAACATCGAGAGCTTTCTTCCTATAATATATAATTGCGCATATTACCATAAGTACACTACACTTCAACCAATATGTAGCCAAAACATGGTTATTCTTCAAGGGTTTGAATTTGAAGTTTGAAGAAATACATTCATCTATTCGTTAGCTGTCTTTCTGATCTGTTCACTTAAGGGAAATAAGCAGCATAAATTTTCGGTGGTGAACTTCATTTTCCATTGCAAAGCAGTTCACATCGCTCCGTTGCTGAGGATTGGATATACTCAGTGTGGTAACTTGCCAGGTTTGCTCAGAATTGACGTGAAGTTTACTTCTGCAATTGACTCCTAACCAACCCCATAAACTTTCCAGTCACATAACTGTAGGCTTTTGATCAAACTCTCTTGCAAGATAATCGATTGTAATCAATCGTAATGATTGAAGTACTTCCTACATATTGAAAAGCATAAATCACGACGGAGAGCTGCATTTTCATGTCCCTAGATGTTAACCTGGAGCAAGAAAATATAACTGATTTGATACACAAAGGAATCAGATACTCTAGATAAGAAAGAAACTTTGGACAAGGATCCTCTGGTAGTAAGAACAGAACGGATAAGCAGGAGTGAATTACAGAATGTTTGAAACACGATAGTCCAGAAAGAATACCTACAACTTTAGATGCTCACAAAAAGTAACAAATTTTCAAAACAGTCACTAACGGACAAAATAAAGATATTCGGATATGAACAGTGACTACGCTCTTTAGGTTAGTGATGTACAGGAAACATCGGTCACTAGAGGAGTTAAACTGCGTTAATCTCTAACACGACTCACAACAATAATGTTCCTATTCTTTTTCTAGAACGGATAATAGCATGGTTCAATCCCCGTCATAGATACCTGCGGTCCGGAGTTTTGAAAATATCTCACCATTATCGTAGTTGTCCTGTGCTAGAATTTCAACAGAGTTACTGCTCGAGATGTTAAGAACACCTACTCAGAGAAATAATAAGAGACGCATAGATGGAAATTCTTAGAAACTTAATGAAACTTCTACACCATCACTAAAAAGATAGCATGTGCATCATTTTGCAGGTGAATGATACTTCAATACAAGGCTTAAAAAGGGGAACTCGTCAGTAAGAAGAAATATAACTTCCAAATCTTTCAACGTCATTTTACCAATTAGGTTAAGGAATAAAAAAGGATAAAGGTACTCAGCGTTCGCCAATTCCTGAGGGGTGCGCCATGCATTCGATTTCATTAAGCGTCGTTGGAGATGATTGAATGCATATCTGGCCTTTACAATGACTCCCGATTGCCTACCGTTGTATCGAGCCAGCGTTGCTATCCAACCAGGCAACTCTGGTACCAATTTCCCCATCCCGGAGGAAAGGAAGGCTTGGTGGGCCATAGGGGCGAGGATCGATTCCATGTGTGTTGCAAAGCGTCTCCAACGACTGCGCCATATGCGCCCTAACTGGCTAGTTCACATATGCTTTTATGCTATATTTGTCAACAATATCACTACCATAAACAACATATCGTTACCATGAAGAATATCGAAAGGAACAAGAACGACGAAAGGATGTGAACATTTCAACTGAATACGGAAGACGAAGATTAGAGATTATTGATGATGACCGCCTCTAAACAAACATTATTTTCATTCCGGTTTATGGGTTCCGCAAAAAAAAGAAAGAAACGTCTAAATAGTGCTGACTAGCAAAACACAGAAAAACTAGAATACTTTGCCCCAACAGACAACACAAACACCACTGGCAAAACTAAACCTTACATAAGTACAACTGACCACGTAACACTACAACAGCTTCAAAGATCGTTTAAAAACAAAAACAACAACAACAACAACAACAACAACTCTCAAACCGACCGTCATTTAAGCTCGGAAGCAAAATGGTCAACATGTATAGAAATTGTTGAGCCTACACGAGGTCACAAGAACATTAGGTGGAAGCCTTACAGAAAGCGGCTCTGAAGAAGGAAAAATACGCTGAAACATCAGCTTCATCGTAATAAGGAATAATATAACACCTCGTGTTTGCTCAACAAGAATGTAAAGGAGAATACTGAAGTCGAGATATTCGGATTCAAGATTGCTATTGATTGTAGACAAGGGTAGCACAACAGAAATTAAGAAGCAAAAAAAAAAAAGAGAAGAAACAAACGTAAACATAATGAAAAAGCGAATGCGCCGAGAGATTTGAAGCAGTAAATTAAACCCTTCTGATCCGTAGATATCAAAATCATCTGCAACATCCATAGTTCTGCTACTCTATCTGCTGACTGCATTAGACATCAATAAATGTTCCATTCGATCCTGACTCTCACCGGAATTATCCACTGAACTCAGGTAGTTCAAGGAACACGATGTAACTCACACTTTCAGTATGAAATTTCCTATGTTTACTACTCCTAGGAATGACATCAGTTATGTGGCGTTAGCCTATTTGGGTGCGCCATCTAAACAGGAAAATCAAAAACAAATCAAACTAAATACTTACTGGTAAGGGGTTTCAATTTTTTTCAATTAGATCTCACGTATAGAAAAACCCCAGAACCAATATCAAAGTAGCAACTGAGTGGAAAAGTACTGGACCCATACAATCTTTCGTGAACATCACAGGCCACTGAAGTATTCAACTACAGCACTACTCATCATTTTCAGTACAAGTCATGATACATAAATGGTATAGCCGTCGCTCAGCTTAAACAAAGTAAACAAATGAAAGGAAATGAATGAATACCTGAAGCGCCTAAAGTGAAGAAGCTTAACAGTGAGAAGAAAAGACAAACCTTCTTTTAACGAACGTTTTGTAGACATGACTCGTCGACTATAAAAGTGATAGAAGTGAGAATATGAAAGAAGTATGTTTGAAAATGAAGAGGGAAAAGAATCGGAAAACAAAGATGCGGTATCTGCAGTCTAACAGTCCGCTTTGTTGGTCAACAAGCTAAAATAAACAACGGGTTTGCCTCCATTAATCCCACCATAGCTTTAAGCGTCATCGAATGTCCTTAAAATCTTTCACCTTTCGCTGAGCTCAGAATCCGGAATCACTTGCCTCGACTAGTCGATATACGGAATGTTTATAACCTTACGAAAACAACGGGGAAGAAACAGTTTAGAAACAGTAACGAATTCACTTCGAAGTACAATTCGAAGAACTCCAAAAGGAAACCACTACAGCACTCAACACTGACATAGATTGAACATAAGACTGAAGACTGGTTAAACACTTCGACACCTTCTCTACACTTTTTCTTAAGACAAATGTTGCCCACGCTCTATGATCAGCATTCAGACAGTTGAACAACCTGACCTTAACCCTTTTATTTACTGCCTTTTTCTTTTTAATGGCAGGGTATGTTGCGAAATATAACTCGTATATAATGCTTAGATATTTGCAAAACTCCGGACCGCAGGTGTATGCGGTGGCGAACGAACGCGCGCTATTGTCCTTACCGGGGAGTAGCGCACTTCACCACCACACCATCCGGTACCTTCGTCTTGCCTGTCTCTCAGCTAGTTGACCAACCTGATATTTCATGATGCTGAGATATTTGTAAAACTTGGATCGCAGCCCAGATTCGAACGCTCAATTACACTTTTCGGGTGATCACATGTTACTCACTACACCACTGAGGCACATGGTTTGCCCTTCCATTAGCCCGCTTTCTACCTAACTGTGTCATCAATAGTCACCTGTCAACGAGAATGATCTTGGAAGCACAAATTAACTACTAAACCTAGTTAAGTTACCTAGTGTGCCACTGACATCTTTACTTTGCCTTTCCCTCAGCCAACTACCGGAAAGAGTAATCACGAGTTCGAATCTGGGGTAGAGCCCGAGGTTTTGCAAATATCTCAGCACCATAGTGGTTGTGTTTCACATCATACCTTACCGCGAAAACGTAATAAAAGCCAGTAAATAAGAAGTAAACAAATATATATGTTGGTCGTGCGAAGATCCAACATTTCAAGCCAGCCTTCCACATGTGACAGAATAACACGGCCATTAAATCCACATAACATACCTTCACCGAAAACATAGGCATCGTAAGAGACAAGCTAACAAAAGGCTCTGTTCTATACATTGCCGCTAAGCAAACACGAGCTGTTATTTTAATTCTTTATTAAGACGAAACTGACGTTCTGGCAGATGTCGCCTTCTTCAGAGCTTGGAAAGGTCAAGTAAACCGCAATCTACCCAGCCCTAAACACCTCCATAACCAAACGTCAGCTCTACCGGAATAAACGGAAAAATAACACCTCGTTTTGCTCTGCAAGGATATATAGAATTATCCGATCAATACCGAGATTAACAGTCGTGGGAATTACTACAAAGGGTTTTCCTATCCACGCAAAAAAATTAAACTAGTAACCAAACTGCTTCGAAACACTTCTAACAAGTAAACAAAAAGTCTGTTGGTAGTAGAAATGTTGACAAGTCAGAAATGGAGCTTTGAAGCACCAAAGACAACAACTAGCAAATGCAACACATTCCTCGAACACAAAGACTTCCTTTCTAGGAAATCAAGTCCTCTAAACCATTAGAATATAGTCAAACTCTTCGACTCGCATTGTCTTCATGTCGTCCAGTTCGCGTACCTAGATGAATAGAATGGCAGCGCTAGAGGAAATCGTGTCATACAATGAAGTTTTAGAGAAAAGAATTCATCAATATGGTATTACTATCGATCGATATACTGTTCAGTACCAGACTGAAGACGATAGATCACGATGGGGACAATAGCGAACTGCCACCACCTCCAGCGGCACATCTGCGCCGGTCGGCCGGTCGGTCGGTCGGAGTCGCCGCTAAGGTCATTATCGATTAGCGACCGCGACACGCGTCCACCGCCGCGCGTCGCGGTCGCGCCACCGCGCTGGCAGTAACGTGCTGCAGGTGTTCTTGTCGATGTGGATTTAAGGAAGTAAGCCGTAAGAAGCGGATGAATGGCATCTGATGATGTTTTCTGAGGCGCCCGAAGACGAAGACGTGATGTTGTGATGGTGGTGTTTGTGACGTGCTGTGCAGCCGATCGCAGCGTGCTGCGTTCAGCGACGTCGTATCTCTGCCGATCATCAATCTTTCAAGCACTGACAGGTTGGATAGGAAGCACAGACGAATGGAGAAGAATAGCGTAGAAGAGACAGAGACTATCCTGAAACTCATAAGGAGTCGTTAACATCGCATTTACATGCTCGTGAGAAGAACCATTTGCGAGTTTCTTAATGTGTTAAAGTGCTCTGATGTCCATCATACCTTTCGGACCAAGTTATTAAGGTGTTCGTACATTATTCAGAAGTATAAGCATTAGCCTTGCAACGGTTTAACGCTTCATCATGACTGGGAGGTGTTCCTAAGTGCCGCACTGCGATGTACAGCGGGGGATTCATATTCCCAGTATGGCCTCCCAAGCTGAGAAGGAGACCGGTGTTTCCACCAGAAAGCCCAGCTGAGAGTAAACAAATACCACGATTCACCACCGTCGTGGTATCAAACCAGTCTCGTGGTGGCAAATCTGCCTCTGATCCACAATTGCGGCGACTGCTGGGGTTGTGACGACTCGGTTAGGCTGCAGCTAGGGGTTTCAGGCAAACACAATGCCTAAACCAGCAAAACTCCGAAGAAAAAATGGAAATTATGCTGGGGCCTGCACAACCAGTGAAGACGGGCCATCCAAGTCTAACCAAGTATAACCATTAGGCTAAAACCATTGAAAACTGTAACGAAGAAATACGATAACATTGTATCACCTTTAGTTCCTTTAACCAAAATTGTTACTCAACTTGGCATTGAGGAGCTCTTCATTGGCCTGCGCTATAATGGCTATCTAATGGATTCTACTCGCTTGAGTGAGTAGGAATACGTTCAACCTCTAGCAAAATGTCCTTTATTTTCAGTTTTTTTTGCAAGAATGCAACCACCCATCTGGACTTCTGAGCTCCTTCTTAGTTCGGATTAACCTTGCTGTGGCCATGAACATCACTTCGGACACTGTCGGTGACAGTGAAAATCCAGAAGCATCTTTCCGCCAGTAACGATGAGATGCTAAACTACTGGACTAAAGACAGGTAATGAATACTGGAGATTTTTGAACTTGATGTTGTTTAGAAAACAAACGTGACCAAAGTAATGATATGGGAAAGCATCATGAACAAACTAGAGTAAATAATGACCATTATGGCCGATAAGTTGGTCCACTAAGGTACGGTAGGATGCGATATGCAAATACTGTCGGCATAGATGTAAAGGGATGACACCGATCCGGTCTGCGGATAAAAAAGAAGCCCCATTTAATGAGACGGTATGTCTTTATGACGCTATGGCTACGAGCGGTACTGAATATTCGATATAAGAATTTTCTAATAAATCACTTGAAGTGCCCTCCTTACTTCAGCAAATCCTCCAGTTTTTCTGTGACATTTCTGTCATGTTACTAATGTGAAGTTGTTAATTCTACCACTAACTACGGTGTCATCATCACATTCTTCTAGTGGCTATTGATATGAATGAAAACGTTATAAATAAAAAAAAAACAAAGCGTTCAACCTTCATCAACCCCTTACGGATACGTAGCGCATTCGAATACAGTCAAAACATCGTAGGGATGATTGGATGCATATTTAGCCTATAAACTGGCATATAGTCTACCATTGCATGGAGTTAGTATTTCTACTGTCCAAGACAAATTTGGCAGCCAGCCTGGATAGAGGGCTTCGTTTGCATGAAGTTAGAATCGAGCCAAAGAGCTCGTGTGTATTGAGCTGGCTATCTAATGGATTCTACTCGCTTGAGTGAGTAGGAATATGTGTGGGCAGCTTCATTTTTCACTTTATATGCGTCGTCAAAAATGTCCTGCTTGTTGAACTTCCTTCCTTTCCTTATGTTTCCGATTTTCTTCATTTTCCTCCTCCTTTCAAATTGACCATGGTACCTAGAAGTGGTTTATGTCGTTGTGACGACTGTATGTACGTATGTATCGCACTTTGTCCAAGAAAGGGGTACCTACGGTTCATTTCGATTCGAAGAGGAAATTAAGGCATTCATAACTTTCGTTCATCTTTGCTGTAGTAATCAAAAAATATGAAAAATAGAAAATTTAAGGAAGCCCACATAACAAGACTTCTGAACGAGAACATAGAAGACGTATGACATTTACGGGTTTAACACGGATATTAACCCAGTAAATATCAATGAAATTTAAAGAAAGAAGCTATAATGAAACGAACTAGTGAAATGCTAGTCAATCAAACAAAGTACTGGTAAGTGGGAATTTCCTCAAGTTTTTTTCTTATAACTTTCAACCTTCTACAGAACGTAACCTTGGAGCGCCATCATAATATTGGTCATTCCCACTGAAGCGCCCTGGTACCGCAATTGGGCAAAAACCCAAAAAAATTATAATGAGAGAAAGAAATTGTAAAAAATCGTATTTATTAATAATAGAGCAAAAGAAATCCATACAAAGTGAACAAGCAAAGGTATGGAAAAGAAAAGTATAAAATCGAGAAATGTTAAGAAACAAAAGAACAAAGTGGAGTGCTTAGCGGAGCCAACAACTAGAAAGACGACTGGATGCGGAAAAAAGCAGATGGAGCGGAGATAAACGGAATGTAGACGACGTCGTCCGTAATGGAGACAGGCAGTTAGAGAGATCGTTGGCGCTAAATTCGTGGTGGAGTGACGAAAAAACGTTAGCTAAGGTATGTTCTAAGTTCACATTACGATGACATATTGCCCAACTTACTGAGCGCAGAAGAAGTTCTGCATAACATGAACGCAATGAGAACATTTTAATATCTCTGTCGAATTTTCTTGATCCAGTTTGAGTTACATAGTTCTTGATTGGTCAGTCGAAAGCTCTGAACTCACCGCTGTCCTGGAGAAAACCTAGTCCCAGAAAAGCTCTTTTCGATTCTTAACCGACAGTCAACTCATGTAGACCGACAGACCAAGCAAGCAACCAGCATAGCTATTTCGTAATTCTAGGAAAACCCAAACGAGTACCGTTTATCATGTCACTGGGTAGGTAGAACAGCCGACAGATCATCAAACAGAGATTAAGTTCATAAGCAAATACCAAGATTTCTTCGTTTGTTGATTGTAAAGTAAAGAAACGAGGGAGGCATTGCGATTTACACATCGTTTGATGACAGAGCATTTTTGTAAGTATTATGGATGAACGATCACTCATAACCATCACTTTGAACATTCAACTCCAAATCTCTCACATATTGAACCTGCCATTTTAGAGGTGGTGGGGAAAGAGGAACCCAGCAAATAGAAGTGCGCTGGCTGAGCAATGTAGAAGTTAATCAAGGCTCCTAAGTAAAGGAAGAAGGTAGAAGCGCTTAGTGTTGATCAACCTTTAGGCAGTGCGTTATGCACTCAGCTTCAACAAGCATCGTTAGAAGTGACTAAATGCATATCTGGCTCATGAAATGATTTTTAGTGGACCAATGGTGTACCAACTCAGTGCCACTATCCTCTCAGATAAGTCTGGCACCAATTCACAGACTCTGATGGGATCGAAGGCTTAGTGGGACCGAGTCGCGAGGTAGAACTAAGGACTGCATTTGTATTGTAGAATACCTCTAACCACCACGCTACGTACCTAAGGCACCTAAGTAAATACACATAATGAAAGCTGAAAATATTTGAAAATCTGACATTTCATAATTTCAATAGCACTCTTCTGGTAGCTTACTAATCTAATTCGAATCAATCGAGCCTTACTATTAAAAGTAGCGGTGCTCACCTTGAAGTTACGCTGCATCAGAGCTTTAAATATCAGATCAGGCAAATCGAACCAGTGAACTCGAGCTTAACAAAGTGAAACAAGATGTACTCCGAAAAAATCCAGTTCACAGCACTACTCGTCTTTCATTCATCGCGTTTTTAGTTTTTGTTTTATTACTTACCTACTATTATTACTTCACGCTGCACAGGTCATATATAATACATCCTCTAGCCATTGTCAATCTTCACCCGATCCCACATCCTTTCATCAAGACATAAGATGTCTTTATAGATTGGTAAGACATTGGCACTGAAAATCTTCTATAGTTTGCAAGCTTTTATATACAAAGTTAGGAATGCTAACTTGCCATAGGATTTGAACGTCGAATCCATTTCCGACTACGTCAAAACATTTATTCAAGTAGGCAAATTTTAACTTTGATGACATCAAACTTATGGAGATTTCATCGAAATCAAGATGAAAACCCATATTTCACTTAAGATATTGCCAGCCTTGTAAATAAATAAGAATCGAACGAATCCTATATTTCCCTTCATTAAGGCCATAGTGTGGTGGATTCGAAGAGAGGGGGATACATTTCCCATTCTTTTGCTTCAAATGGTGGATCGATGGGTGAAAATAAGAACTCAAATGGTTGAAGTTAATGATCCTCGTATAGATGATCACACTCAGTTTGGCCATAGAAGCGGCTAAATTTCATCTGGTGCAAAATCAATTTTATTAGCCTTTAAAATTCCTTGAAACAGCATAACAGTTCTTCTAGGACCTAGCCGACTTTGCTACAAACACATAACCTTCGCCTTGTACAACGATCTACGTTCAACGAGTCTTCGATTTATCACAAAAAATGTAGCAAGAAACCTGTATTCGGTAAAATAAATAGTCACAAAGAAAATGAATGAATATCCACTTACGTTGGCCATTCCGTCGACCCGAATATGGCGCTGGAAACTCACCCACGTCGATCCCCAAGTGTTAAAGTTTTCGTAACAGTACATTCCTACGAGACAGCAAGTAAACCACTGCCATCGCAGTGAATCATGAGCTTGTGGCTTTATTTAATGTCCTCACCTGCTTCTACTCTCTTCACAAAGATAATCTCAGTACGCAACAACTTTGTTAACCGAATGTGTTCTCCTGCTTTCACTCCTTTCGGGAAAACGACCTCACCGCTGAGAGCGCTGTGACCGCGTATGTTGTGGAATCTCGGGCCAACAGTGATGTTGGAAAAATAGAATTTTTGAATAAAAAGAAAGTGACCACAAATGATGCTTCTTGACATTCATAGTTCCTAATCAGTGTCCTTACTGTCATCGCAATCGAGGGATTCAATAACGAGATTTTTACAGGTTTTCAAAACCGTGTATAGTGGGCAGCATATCCTTCTTTTGATCAGTTCAGATCTACTGCGGCGAACGCTTCTAGGATTACGGTTACTTCTTTGAAGGTACAGCTTGCTACCGTATTCCAAAATTTTGGCAAATGATTCTAAAGTAATAATCGATACGCATGTGCTTCATAAAAGTTAATTGGGCCTTTCTTGATCAGGTGATTGAGCTCTTTAGTAGACGGACCGTACAGATACTACTCTAAGTAACTGTATCATACTTCACCCACGAGGAAACAGTATAGTCTCCCTCGCAGGCGCCGCCCTACTCACACAGTTCGTTTTAGTCGATCGCATTTGGCAGTGTCATTTTCAGTCAAATATTTCTTAATCACTCTTAAATCTAGGAATAAGATAAAAACCTTAGCCGTTAGTTGTTAGATGTCTAATTTTTCGTTCTGCTTACGATGAAAGTCGCGTTCAGGTTTCCTTCTTCGTCGATTCCTTCGAACGTCAATAAATGAATGTCACTAAATAACCACAGTTTAGCAGGGACCGGCTTCCAGCATCCACAGAGACGAACAAGATTGCACAACATCCATTGGTCGGTTGACTTTTTGGTCCATTACTCTCAGTGCTCCAGAAAAAAACCACTGAATTTGTGACGCTTTCAATGAGAAGAGGGTAGCGCAGTGGCATTGATGCCGATCATCGCGACCATAGTGCTGGTTCGACTTCGCACAGGTACCTACCAAGTCTCTTATCTCTTAGAAAACAGGAAATTGACACCTGGAAAAAGTTCATTCTATGCAGTCCAAGTGGAAATGTTCTAGCCCGGCTATCTCAAGACTCCAGGGAGAATCGACCCGACCAGTATTCATGAGGAAAGGAAAATCTTCAATCAGCAGCCGAACCCACACGCAAAAAATTGGGACAGCCTTGTAGATGATGGATAAGAGGAAACAAATCGAATGCAAGAAATGTTAGGATCCGCAAAGTGCATGTGAAAGCCTGTCGGCAATTCGTCGACAATCATCTTCGACGGCATCCGTTACTTATCGAAGCGCAACGCAAAATGGGAATGCTGCCACAAGTTATTTTAAAAAATCCATTTAATACACTATTATCAGTTATACACACGATCTTCACGACAAACATATAACATCATCAATACGATGAACGAGACAAATCAGAAGGGAAATTGCCTGGATATCAGAGTGATGTCCATGCGCATTCAGTGGCATACATATGAAAACATGTAATCGATGGAAGGTAATCGATAAAAAATTTTATAGAAATTCTATACGACCTTTTCAATCTACCCGAAATGAACCACTACTGTCGTAGATGAACATAATGGTACTCAACTTCTGAAATACAGATGAAAATCACTTATTGCCGAGAAAACACGTGACCAATTCATGTACAGTACTATATATTCCATATATATTCCACACAATAGTAAAATAAATGAACACAATCAATATCAGAGACATAAAGTGGGACGAGAAACGCCGGAACACAGTTATAAAGTGCAAATTAAAGGACTCGTATCCAGCACAGGTTCATGACGTTATGTCGCTCCGAAAGACGAGACAATGTGTTCGTGTTCGAACGATTTCGAAAAATGTCGAAACAACGACAAGAAAAGAAACACATCTTACATTGGCGACGACTGTAAAGCAATCAGCTTTAAGCTTAGTAAACCTGTGGTGGTACTAAATAACTTGAGGTATTCTCTTTTGGTTCACTACTCTGTGAGATCTCGTCCGGTGTCGGAGATGCCGATCTGAAAGCAAAGACGAAATCGAGTATAGAGGTCGTGTGGTTGTCTTGCTATAATCAATAAAATAGAGTTGTTTCATGACTTAACCAGCTAAAGTAAAAGAAGATTTTTAGTCCCTTAAAGCGTCTTAAGGTTAGGACATCTATAACACGAGAAGCATATTAACACAAACTAGATCAAAAGAATGGACGAGATTCTATAGGGACTGCAAATCGTCAACAAAAAGTTTCCAATAGGCAAGGAAGAGCCTTCTCAAAAGTTGGTTGTAATTTTTCGTATTGGTAAATAACCTTCAAGGCTCTTTATTTTCGTAATCGATTTGCGTGTGAAGGTGTACCAGTACCAGTGATCTATAGTCACATAACGACGATAGGGACAGAGGGTGGTTCATAAAGCCAATATTGTCTTCTTTAGCAGAACTTGTGTTTCACGTACGCGATTCCCGTTGGAAAAAGTATAATGGACTTTACACCAATAACACGACATTGACTGGTGTTCTCTGTTTAAGTTCAGTTTCAATGTGTACGTATTGAAAGCTTATACTGATCAAAGAAATCTGTTTGATATTCATATACTTTGATACTTAGATAGCTCGTCTTCACTGGTTCTGCGGGCTCGGGAGTAATTCGCATTCTCCGGAAATTCGCTGGTTAAACCACTGTGGTTCTCTGGCGTCGTGAGATGAGCCTAGGTGGAGCCTTTCTCAGGTCGTCACCTCTCCAGCAATTCGCCACTCCAGTGGATCACAGAAAGATTTGTTATCATGAGGGTTTACCCTTGGTTGGGTTTCATGATGGAAACGTCGAATTCCTTCTCAGCTTGGGAGACCCTGCTGAGGGGATAAATCACGCTGCGCATCGCAACTCGACACCCAGAAACACTTAACAGCCATGATGAAGCGGTAAACAGTTGAAAGGCTGATATTCGTATATACAAACCAATTCAAAACCAACCTTCGACTGCCGCCGTCAACTAGACTGCCTTCTGAACTGACGTCAAAGGACGGCCGGCTGCGGTATGCGTTGCTCGCTTTCCGTTGCCGACGCAGTTCTGCATAATAACCATCACGAACCGCCGAGAACAGGAACGCACTCAGTGTGGACCTAAGTGAAAGTGAGTTAATAGATTAACACTTATGAGACGACGCGACTTCGACAGGCGTCACTCGCTATGGGAAAACAATGGCCAGAATCACCTCCATAGAGGTCGTTTTGTTTTCGATGGTTTATTTTGGTGCACGGAACTGCTTTTCTGAGCTTATTGTAATCATTCGTCGGCCGGCGGAAGCCCTATTTTGAACATGAAAATATACAAAAAACTTTCTCTTAAACGAGTTCATCGGCCGGTAATTTAACAGTCAATTGGTCGTTTTATTTTTCCAATTTCAGTCGTCATAATGAGTCAGAATAGTTACGTCATAATGGTTATCGTAGCAAAGAGAAGGTTTAAAAAATACAGAACTGGCTGGACTTAACCAGTACTGCAAAACACTTTCAAATCACGACAGTCATGTGTTTGTATAGTGGACCACAATGAAGATGATGAAGTTCTCGGCGTTGATCAATCCCTGAGGGATGTGCTATGCATTCGACTTCATTAAACAACGTTTGAAGGTGACTGAATGCATATCTGGTCTTTACAGTGACTCACGGTAGTCTAGCAATATATGGAGCCAGTGCTGCTATCCTTCAAAACAACTCTGGAACCAATTTGCCGACTCCGTGGGGGTGGAGGGCTTGATGGGCCATGGGCGCGGGGATCGATTCCACGTGTGTGTTGCAGGGCGCCTCAGACCATTGCGTCACACGCGCCTCTATGGACCATAATAACATACAATAAATAGTGGTATACATATGGCACTTATATCCACAGAACGATAGGTGAAACTCTCTTCTATAATTCTGTGGCGCTTTCAACCTGTCAAGTCTTCTGGTTATCAACAATTACCGTCTATTTTTGAAAAGCAGAAGTCTGTAAAGATGGAATTAGGCGTCGTCATGTATATGTTAAACCACTTGCTTTTCTATAGATACAAATTCAAAGTGGTTTTCTTTAAGGCTTGATTTCCAATATAGGCTGTGATGTTCTGAAATGGAAACGAACTTTCTCTATGGAGATTGAGGAAAAGGGCACAAATGCTCAACAATAATGTTAGAAAACTAAGTGATTTGAAAAGAATTCGTCTGTTAAGCGATTACCATGCCCCAGCGGTTTCGCTTGCTGTGTGTGTAGCTTGGTCGAGGTAGGTGCATTCAGTGGTGACAGCATCGGCCGTGCTAGCAAAAAAATCCGGTTTAAAACCATATGTTCGGAAAGGTACATGTGATGCGCCGAAGTCTTCAGCTACCTGAGAATGTTAATGCAATAAAAAATTCATGACTTTCAAAAGAATAATATTCGGAAACTTGTGCAATAAAACCGAAAACAGTTGACAGGTTCGTCCCTCAACTCTCTAGTGAGTGGCCACGTGATAACGACATAAACATAGATATTTCTCTTTTCGGGAACATTCTGTAGAGATTCTTCTAGGAAGTCGAAGAAAAATCCTACAACGAACCCGTTGAATTTCTTCGGAGTCGGTAAGTATGTCGCACACGCGGATCAGAAAACCTCGTAGCGCTTCGGACACTTCGTTTCGTTGAGTCTGAGAGACATCTGGTTATTGAATGATCAGAACGTAAAGCAACAACGCTAACAACTCTTTTCGCTCTTTCTGCATCATTACTGGCCAACACTTTATCATACTGGAGAAGCCATCCCTTCTTAAGCTCAATATGGTGCATAGCGACTCGATTTCTACTGAGAATAGAATGTAAGTTTTATCTAATCTCAACAAATCCTGGTTATTCCCACAGATCCCTTTTCTTCTCGTGGTATTACTTTGATGGCCCATATTTTTCTACCACGGTAGCATCGCTATATTGTGGTAGCGCCGCTACATCTTTCATCTTTTCAGCTACGTTGTAAAGGATACACAATAAAGCTTCCGGCATAGATCTACTTCTGGGGGATTCAACTTCACCACCCGTCGTTAGAGGTGACTGAATGCATATGGCCCAAACAATGACTTGCGGTGGCCTATTGATGTATGAAACCAGTGCTACTGTCCTCTCAAACAGCTTCGCTACTCCGGAAGAACTGTAGTAAACTCCGGACCCCGGCATGATGGAATGTTTGGTGAACACGGGCGCGGGATCGAAGCCATAACCACGTGTGTATTGCTGGGCACCTCTAACCAGTACGCTACCCACGCAGCCTCTCTTATAAAGTACACATATGCTCGCGTTCATAAATGGCAACGTCAAGGAAAATTTCGTGAGGTTCACTAATGCACATGGATAGCAGTTATTTAAACATAAAGTCTACTGACATCATGACCATTTATAATTGGTTTTCATCGATGTTACTTTGCGCTACATCTTAACTACACTACTAGCATGCGAAATCTTTGATCCTTCGCCGAATCACAACTCAAAGCACTGCCAAAAATGGAACTCTTGAAAAGACTACAGTGATCTGTCAGTTGATGTCAACTAGTTAATCGTCCACTTAAAAGTATTGCCATGAACGTTCTAAATATCAGCAGGAAGTGCTGCCGTTGATAAGCGCTCGTTCCTTTCTACTCGTTTAACTCACATTCCATCTTCTTCGTGAGAAAAACTTTTCAATCACTGGCTTTCGTTCGACCATCTGACGACCCTATTTTGTTCCACCCCCCCCCCCCCCCCCCCCCCACCTTTTATTAAGTGTATAATCTCTGTTTCTACTCTTTTCGAGAATTCGATGACGTTTGCAAAACGTATGTTAGAGGAAAAAAGGCGTCTACTTTGCAAAGAGTCTCTGTGCTTCGTCATGATTGATATCACTTTTCATTTTATTCGTTGTAATATAATAACTCTATATCATAATAACAGATACTCATTTATAAGATTGCTAACATAGAACTAATTCATTTTGCCTATCAATGAGCGTTTTTTCCAGCTCCCTGACGTGTGCACCTCATTGAGGATTAACAAACGAAAAGACTAATTCGTTTCGTTTTATCTGGTGCAGTTGCTTCTTTGTTAGTTAAGCCTTTCTCTTGATATTATCCTGTTTTCTACAAGTAATGAGATCTCCTTAGACACAGAATGCACTCGTTTTCCAAAACTTCCTTAAAGGAACCCCATCAAAGTAGTTCGATCGTCATTTGTTGCTTGTTAGGCAAGCAATGTTCGTCGTCGTTATAATCCGTTGTTTTTCGGCGAACTTACGTCATTCAGTTCTTCAGCCCACACTAACGTCGATCGTCTTGATTTATGTGTGGCTTGAAATAGCAGCTGTTGCCGGAAAAATCGTATCCTGACAACAGAAAAGGATGTCTGAGAAAAACTAAAACAAGTGCATTCGGATGAGAAACAAAACGAAGAAAAACGTACACTCAGGGGTGAGTAAAAGAGTTCGGGTTCGTTGAAGAGCAACACAGTCTTAAAAAAGCCTTACCGCTGAAAAGTTACCAAGTGATAAGTTGTTTGAAACGCTTCGAGACGATGTAACGATGAAGTTTGAATGATGATATGCACAATTCCGTCCAGCATTTTGGCCCTCAGTCTCATAAGAATCATTGAGTAACTTAAGCCGGTTTCTGTAACTTTACTGGTCCTCATCGCACTCCAGGGCTTCTCATTGCGTTCCTCTTCGTGAACGAACACCATGAGCACCATACCCTTGACACGCTTTTTCGTCACACTCTTTTTGACGAAGAGATAGCAACTGACAGATGGCCGAGCTATTCATTGGTGTAGACTTACTATTAGAGGCGGTTTCGGATAGAAATGTCAAATTGCTTTGCAGCTTGCTTAACCCTTATTGAAAATTGGGAACCAAACAATGATCTTATTGGTTGAAACAACCGTTACCTGGACATTATTAGCTTAAAATCATCGTGGTGGATGAAATACGCAAGACTATAGAATTTCAGAGTCTAAGAAGCTTTCATAAGTATCCATTGATAATTCCATATATTTTAATTCCGCAGTAAACGTAATAGAGAATGGCTGTATTAGGAATTATTTGAAAACCCTAAATACACAACTGGGTATCATTCTTAAAAAAATCAGTGAAACCTAAAAGGTACATTGCATTCACCAGATATGAAATTTCGTCCATCATCGTGTAAGATCAAACGATGCGATCTTATCAGACAACAAAATCATTAATCAAATCACGTCAGGCTACTTCAAGCCTGACAACACACTGTGTTGCGGTTACGGTAGATTCATAATATTTGAGGTGGCTATCGTTTACGCTATTACTGTAATCCTACTTTCTAATAAGATTGACAGGAATTCAGTTCATCACAGTAGAAATAAAATCAACTTCTAGATTTTCTGCAGAAAAGATCGTGCAAAGGTGTTGTTTTCTACTCTGCATGACGAATTTCTAGGAAAACAGTCATAAAATCCGTTGCATAAGCGGTGGAAAAAAGTGCAGAGCTTGTTCAGAAATTGTCCTGGTGGTATCAATAATATCATCAAATGCTTACTGACCTTAGGAAGATTATCGATGAACGTTTTGAAGTCGTCTTTTTTCTCGGTACCACGGCGTATAATTCGATCAGCTGCAATGACAGTGGTCATTAGCTGTCGATCGCTTCGGCATTATCGACTGATTGGTTCTCACCGATATCGTCTTTTGAGTTTTCCATGCAAAATTTGATGATAGCCCTTTGATTTGTGGTTAGGAGTGGCCTACGATTCCCTTGTGATGACGTTGAAGACCTGAAATTAAAACTGTTCAAAAGTCGCAAAATAAGAGAAGTTATTGTGAAGTATCATATTCAGTGAGCTATGGGTTCATAAGCTATCACATTAACCGATGCTTTGAAATGGAAACCGAATGGTAATGGTTCGATTTTGGGATCTAGACCAACTAAGTTTCCATAACTCCGAAGCCGGAAAACTGAAATCAGACTCCCCCACAAGTCAAATGCGCACTCATTGACGTCCACTATGTTACGAATTGATACGAATGAAGTCGAATGCATAAAGGATCGTCTAGGAATTGGTTAATACCGAACGCGTTTCGTTCGTACCCACATTTAGGTGAATTCTATCACTGATGGTCTCCAGAAAAATGATTACAATGAAGTCAAAAGTAGAAGATAAATACTCGAAATGTGCGTTCGAAAAGAAAGTGTAGTTCTTTCAAATTGCAGTCGCATCATTGCGTTTGGAAAATGAAGAAAAAAAAAAGACCAATGAACTTGAAGAGTGATGATATCAGATATCACGCCACAGCCGGAAATAATCGGGAAATTACCTCGATAGTTTCTTTGGAGTAGCGGACAATCTACGGCCGGCGTTGCTAACTTTGGGTTTTACCTTCGCCGATTCGTCTTGCTCGACTTTCGCATCTGCTGACTTCGTATTGCCCATTTCTAGTAAAGTGTTCACAACAACTGAAAAAAAAGAAGATGATCATATCAAAGTCGTCATAATGAAACAGGAAAACGGAAAGGTGCGGTAGAACAACAACACAGAACAACGAGAAGGTTGTGAACGCGAAGGTAGTGTCGACAGTTTATCACCATCAAGACGACAAACATAGAATGTATGTCACGAATATCACATTTAAGGTGGTTTTAGAACAAATTTGAAGAGAGTAAAGTGGCAGCAAAACATCTAAAAAGATGAGGATCAATCTGAAAGCAACTAGCTATTTATAAGAACGAACTAATGTGACATACAGAATCTACAATATACACAATATGCAGAAGAATCATCAAGAATGATAACTACTTGATAGGTCACATTCATCAACATGATGCTGTATGTCACCAAATTCATCGAAAAGCACAGCAGGTTCCGTGTACGATCTTTCTATACTGTCTTTTTTTTTTTATAAAGCGCATCAACAGATACTCCGTGGAACACTAACACGAGGGCTTAGTGGTAGAGTCATTGATAGATCGCCGTATTTTATCGGAGTACACGTTAAGTCTAGTTGTTCAGTGTAATTCTGAACCGCCTACTATGTACTTCCCAGTCGTTTGGTTGCAGGATTTCGCACAATGCGAAGTGTACGGAACAATTTCCTATATACAAACACACCATATCCTGCATGCATGAACGTGATTACTTATGTATGGAACACGAAGTAATCCCCTGAAATGGACGCACAGAGCTCACAGCCTTCATCGAACTATCTCGAAAGGTAGCACAGTGGTTGGATAAGGTACCTTGCAGTACACTTAGTCATTGATTTGACCCCATTCCCTGGAATACGGAGCCCATCATTTATGCGGATCGGCAGATTCATATTCGACTTGTATGGAAGGGCGAAATGATACACTGACTGGCTTCCGCATGACATTGTATTGGTCAAATGTGCCACATGACAGTGTAATTTTGAGATGCACCAGCGATTGATTACAACCACTAAATGCTTCAGCCTTTGTCGTTCATCCTAAGGCAAAGTGCATAGGTTACTTTGGCCCAGATATAAACTGATGTTAGCCAAAGGGCTGAAGGAGAACGGAATGTAGGAGCAAACCGACAAATCACAATGTATAACTTCAGATTGGTTTCTGACATTGTGATTTCGAAGTGTCGGCTTAACTGGGGTCAGTGCCGATTTGTGTTCTCCGGATCAGTCCCATTGACAGGTGATTGCTGATGGCATGGTTAAGGTAAAAAACTGACAGAGAAAAGGGCAAAACGATGACCTCAACAGTGAAGTGAGTCACACGTAATCCCTGGAGAGGGCATTCGCAGGTTCGAATCTGGCCTGAGGTTCATGTTTTGTCGACTTCTCAGCATCATTATAATAGTTGATAATGGAAACACCCATCGTAACGAATCACGAAGAATCACGCGGACCACAGAACAAGCTTCATTTAACTGATAATTCATCAATTTGGCTTCACTTCCCTGGTAGGCTTTGTTTTCCCAAGCCGTAGTTATTTGTCAGTTAGTGACTATGCTGGACTAACTAGAGTGGCAGGTAATGATTTCTCGTACTGTATTACTTCTTGCTGGGCTACCACTAGGGAATGTCGAACTCTTTTCTGATGAAGCATTACTAGTGGACGAACTCCAGCAGTAAATCAGAGTTATATGATACGCAGAGAGAATGCTAAGACATGATGAGTAGCCGAACTATTGGAAGGAGAGAAAGGATAAAAAAGGATAAATAATTCGGCGTTGATCAATCCCCGAGAGATGTATCATTGATTCGACCTCGTGGGCCTAATGATATTTCGTGCCAGTGATTTTATTCTCCCAGACCAGTCTGATACAACACGATGAAACAGAACGGATGCAGGATTTGGTGAACTTAGGACGCGTGATTGAACCAGCAACCGATCGAGTGAGTCTTGCAAGGCACCAATAACGACAACGTTATACGCAGGTATATTGACATACGCGCATTTTATTTTCTAAACGTGTATATTTTAAAAAGTACACAATCACAACGAAGCACTTTACTTGCTAATGGACTGGAAACTGGCAGAAGTCTTTAAAAATCGAGTACTGCTATCAAGGTCGTTAAGGGTGTGTTTTTCTAGAATGAGAAATTCACAGCATGAATTGAAGCAGAGTTGAGCGTTGTTCCAATAAAATCGCGTATTTATCGTCTAAACGTTTTCATACCTTCCTAGGTTTTTTTTCTTTTATACACTTGTGTGCACAGGAAGAGCTGTAAATGATGCTGCGGATTAGAGATGGCTCATACAATAGCTGATACCACTAAAGAAAACTATTTAAACAAACATAAACCATAAATATCAGTCAACGATCTCTAAGGTGTTTGCAAATCTCATGACGATTCGATGTGAAAGCAGCGACAGATCCAGAGTTTTGTTTAATGATATGACGGTGATAAATTGAAAAGCTCAAAGACCAACACTATGTGTAAATACGTTTCTAGCACCTGGTATCTGATCTCATCAAAAATTATTGTTGTCTTTGATTTTAGAGAAAAGCGACTGAGAGGAAGCCGCACTGCATTTATTAATGAACTTAGGTTGTTGTGTTAGCCTCTAAAGTACTACGTGAACCAGGCCTTCAAAGAAAAAAGACAACACATCGTACGAAGCTTAATATTTTGTACTTTTACAATAACATCTGAACAGAATGCTTTATACTTATCCAGCTTTTTCTGCGTTCTTAAAATTCGTTGGATTAACTATAAAATATCGAAAAAAGTTGAAAAGCTTCTGCTTGAGTAGGGTTATTCTTGTAAAGAACTTCCTCCAATGGATTTACTGCGGCGTATTGGTCGAGAAAAGTATCCATGTGCATATTGGGATTTGGAACGGGGACCTATCGTCGGTTACCATTTTCCAGGTTGATAGGATGCGTTACACTTCCATCCGGATATTCAGATAGGCGTAAACCAATTCCAGATACTATTTCTGTTATGGTAGCAACATATCCAGCAACTAATGTGAAAAGTCCTCATACTATAGCGCCAATTCCGAAATTTCAAGGCAAGATTGTCGTTCAGAACCATTAAATATCAGCAAAGTGTGTGAAAAGTGCTTCGATTGGGCTTATCTCCAGTCGCGATCAAAGAAGCTTAAAAGCTCGACATTTATATGTAGAACCCTAGCTAGTAAAAATTCTATGCAGAAAATCTTTGCCATCCCAAAAGGCAGAAGGTATTTGTAAGTAAGTGGCAAGTACTCGTCTGGTCAACGATAACCACCGCATACGTGTGACAACGACGTGAACACGCTGATTGTAACAGAATTATCTCGGAGCTCTACGAAAGCACCTGGAGATCGCAGTGTTTTATGAAAAAAACAGTAATGAGCGGCATCCCATATTTAATAAATTTTTTTGTCACATAAATGTATACTTTTGGATAAATTACGACGAATCCGGATTCACGGAAGAACATCAACGCACGTATGCAAGAAAATAATTGCGAAAGTAAAAAGGATCTTAGTCAGTTTCATGTAAGACAGACATGGAGCTCATCTCCTCCAGATATGTGTTGTTTAGAATTTAATACCATAACCACCGTCAATTTCCCAACGGTTTACCGGCTCATCGTAGCTGAGAGACGTTCCTGGGTGTCGCGCTGCGATGAACAGCGGAACGATTCATCCACCCGACAGGGTCTCCCAAGTTCAGAAGTAGTCCGGCGTGTCTGCCAGGAAGTCCAGCTAGGAGTAAACCAATATCAGAACCCATCACCGTCCTGGTATAAAACTAGTCGCATGGTAGCAAATCTCCCTCTGATCCACAAGGGTGGCGACTGCATGCAGTGACGACGACCTGGGGCAGACTTTCGCGAGGCTGACTTCGTGTTTCCAGAGAACCACAATGGTTTAACCAACAAATCTCCGAAAAATGGAGATTATGCTAGCGCTAGCGCAAGCAGTGAGGGTGAGCCGTCCAAGTATCTAAGTATCAAAAAGGTAACCACCGTCGATCCAATATATGATGTAGGGAAAAGGATTTCAGAAAAAAATGAGGATATTTCTAGAGATATTCATTCTTCTCATTCTTTGGATTTTAAGTGGAAGCGCTTAGAACAAGGCTTTTGTTTTTAGGTGTTCAAAAGTATATTTCATATGTAAAACATTAAGGAAAGGCAAAATAAGAAAAGGAAGGAAGAATTAGATTGCGGCGAAGTGTGGATGAACAGAAAGGAAATTCCTAGCATGACGGAATATGAGGGAAGCCGTGGGTGTAAGAGAGTTAACAAAAAAGTGGAACGAGCTTGAACAATCAAGGGAAAGTTTCATTAATCATCTTGTAGAACGAAACATGGATTTCTTCGCACTACTGCTTTCCCTAAGCATCATTTTTACTTCTGCTACTCTTGATTTCTCAGTGACTCAACTAATTTCACTCAATGTGGTTGGATACAAATAAGCAAAAAGTGATTGATGATAATCCTCATGATAGAAAAATCATGATCGCCACATGTGACTTGGTTGGCATGCCTGTGTTCCCTAAGTTTAATTCGTGAATGAGGAGGAAAGGAAGTGTAAGAGAGAAGGATATAAATGTTAATGTGAGTTAAAAAAGGAGGAAATCTTACAAAGACACTAACGTGTGATGGGAAATGTCATAATGTTCTCATAAACTCCACCTAACCATGTGTTTCTGGGCGGAGCATGCAAGCCTTCTGCCTTTCATATACACCGCGGAAGGCTTTGATGTGCAAGAAAACAGCTGTTTTGATTGTAGTCTACACCAAACGATGATGTAATGTACTTCGAGTTAAGAAGGAATAAAATTTGTAGAATAGAGAATAAAGCGACCAGAGGTGATCAATTCCTGGGAGGTACCTCATGCATGTGATTTCATTAGAAGTATCATAGATGTATTTCAAATCCGACTTTCCTCAAACATGGCTAATGAATACGCGTCCTTTCATTGATAAGCTAACAACAGGCTCATAAAAAACTTTATTCGGCTGATTTTGGCGTCTTAAAATTTCTATATACAGTAACTTACAGGGGTCAACGATGTGTCATATCAGTGTTTTCATCCTTTCAGATAATATGGCACCATTTTGCCGATACCGGAGGAATGAAGAGCTTGAAGATTAGTGAGCGTGCAGTGCATCTTTAGCCATTGTGCTACATGTGCCCCCGTAAAAAAATAATACGCAGGTGAATCCAGTCCGGGATGGAATGTTGAGCAGGCCATAGTTCTTTTGGGTACTGTTGCTGGCTCATTCTGATCATAGAAAGTCTCTCACACCGATGATGATTTTGTCAAGACGGTAAGAATAAGAAGACGATGAACACTAGGCGCAGGCGACATACTCTTTCAGCACGACGTGGTATGCCGAAAAGTGTTACTTTTAGGTCGTTCGGAAATAAATGGGCGTTTCTAACTACACTTTTTAAAGTGTTATAGCTTGCACTCCACGTAGTAATTCCCATGACCGACTTTCTGTTAACCTCGGCATTAATTGATAATTCAATGTTTTTCATCAATAAGCAGACACGAGGTTGTTAATATAGAATTTATTAGAACACAATTGCTGACGTTTCGGCGGTTTCGCCTTCTTCAGAGCCTGGAAAGGTCAAATTGAGATGCGATCTACTCAGCCAAACACTTTCATAACCCTAGCAGATAAAACTTGATAAATCGATTTGTGTTCGCATAAGAAACAGCTTCATTCAAACACCTACACCGGTAGGTGTTCGCATCTCAATTTGACCTTTCCAGGCTCTGAAGAAGGCGAAACCGCCGAAACGTCAGCAATTGTGTTCTAATAAATTCTATATTAACAACCTCGTGTCTGCTTATTGATGAAAAACATTGTGTTATAGCTTGCTTCAAACAAAACTTTTTAGCCAAAATAAAGATCATTTGGATTTACACATTTTTAAAAATGAGAAACAGGTTTATTTATTACAGTTGTACAGAATCCTCCCAATGGTTTACCGCCTCATCGTGGCTGGGAGGTGTTCCTGGGTGTTAGACTGCGATTTACAGCGGAGGGATTCGTCTCCCCGGCAAGGTCTTCCAAGTTGAGAAGGAGTCCGGCGTTTCCATCACAAAGCCTAGCTAACCAAAAACCAACATCAGGATCGACCACCGTCTTGGTATCAAAGTCACGTGGTGGCAAATCTCTCTCTGATCCACAAGGGCTGCCACTGCCTGTCGTGGTGACCACCTGGGGCAGATTTTGGCCAGACTGACCTCAGGATTCCAGGAAACCACAATGGCTTAACCAGCAAATCTCCGAAAAATGGTGATTACGATGGGACCCGCACTACTAGTGAGGACGGGCCGTTTAAGTATCGAGTAGTAAGTAAGTAAGTTGCACAGAATTCTGGAGTTCCAGAAGCGATGAATTCTTTGAAGGCATTTTTTGTGTCATCGTGATTGGTGAAGCATTTAGCACGCAAAAGTTGCATTTGCAGTTGTTAAAGTTGTCAATGTGCTTGAAGAAGTGATAGCTGGTCGGCGAGGGGTCTGGTGAATATGAGGTATGAGGTAGCGCTTCGTAGTCGATCTCGTTCAACTTTGCAGCGCTGGTTCCACAACATGAGAACGGGAGCTGTCGCGGAGAAGCATTGGTTTTTTTGTTGACTGATGCTGCTAATTGTTATTAGAGTTTACGGTGCATTTCGTTGATTTGTTGGCAATACTTCTCTCCCGTAATGGTTTCGCCCGGATTCAAAAAGCTATGATGAATCAGCCCGGGTACAGACCACCAAACAGTCACTGT
Organism: Angiostrongylus costaricensis; assembly: GCA_900624975.1. NCBI lineage: Eukaryota > Metazoa > Nematoda > Chromadorea > Rhabditida > Metastrongylidae > Angiostrongylus > Angiostrongylus costaricensis. The sequence goes on along the minus strand of UYYA01004150.1, from coordinate 11,158 downwards.
AACCTTTTCGGTGCAAAGTCGGCTTTGAGAAGTGTTGTAGATAGCAATTCAACCACTGAGTTGAGCTGAACGTTGGAGGCTGCCATAGAGAATCCACTTCTCGTCGCACGTCATAGTTCGACCAAGAAAAGGGTCGCTTTTGCTGCGTAGAATAACAGCAGACAACACCTCAAAGCGGCGATTTTTTCTGATTATTGTTTAATTCGTGCGGCAACCACGTGTCGAGTGTTTTTGCCTTTCTTATGCGACTCAAGTGAGTGGAAATTATTCTTGTGCTTACGTTAAGCCGTTCAGCAAGCTCTCGAGCAGTTGTTCACGTGTTTGCTTCCACCATCTCTTTAATGCGTCGTCGTCAGGTTTAGTGGGACATCCTCGGCCGTCCTTCGAGGGCGAAATCACGAGATCGGAATTTCCGGAAGCAAGTTCGCGCTGTTGATTCACCAACACTACCTTCACTCCAAACTTGATTAATGTTTCGAACCGTCTGTGCCACACTACGACCGAGTTTGAACCCATAGAAGGAAATCTGGCAAAAATTCGTTTCTGTTATCTAAAATTGGAAAGCTCAAAATTGGGAAAAAAAATTAGATTTTCACAAAATATAAAGATGCTATTAGAAAGAGCTTAAAATCAGCTTTTTAATGACATATAATATTGCAAGGTACAAAGAATGTTCTATTGACAAAAAATACACCAAAGCAATAAATATTTAAAACGCTCATTTATTTCTGAACAACCTACTGAAATGCTTTATCGTCAAAGCTTCAGGCGGGAAAGAAAAGTATTTCGAAAGTGTCATTGCTTTTGTTATGGTTTTCCTTCCGAAGCAGAGTGAATAATGAAGAAAATGGTGAGGGAAGGAACGGTATTTTCAATTCACTTCTAATTCGTTCATAATATCTCTCGATCCCTACGTCGGAAGAAGAGGAACAATGCATCTCTGCATCATCTCTTCAAATGACGATTATCGATTTCATATTTTTCTTCGCAATGAAATTTTCTACGTTTGTTCATGCTGTGCCTAATCTTCACTAGGATTCTCTTCTGTTGAAACTCTCAAACACTGAAAAACTCAATTTCAACGTATTCACGTCTACATCCAAGTTTTTTCTCCGCCCATCCCATGCGTCAAACTCAATAAAGAGGCCCTGAATAACAACGAGTTGGCTAGCCATCTTCCTACTGTAGCAGTTTCTGTGCCCTTCTGACTAGACATCAAGCAATAAATCGTGACAAGGGCCATCAAAACGAGCAAATTCGTCTCGTTAGCTGTTTTTTTTTTTGCGAATTGTAACACGTTGAAAGTAATTCTTCTAGCACCAACATCTGAGGTTGGGGCGTAAACGACTTCATGAAAACTATCTCGCAGAGTTTGCACAACAAACGGAACAAACAAAGTGCAAAAACACGAGAAAAATGCATCGAATTCAATGCGTATGGCATGTCAGTACGAATTTTGTGTTAGCGTTCGGATTATGTTTGTATAAGGGTGCGATTTTTACCGGTGCTATCCTATAAAACTCAGAGTCCATTAAAATGCAAATATTGGGCACGCTGCCAATACAATGCTGAAAATGTGTAATCAGTGATTTTCTGAGAAAAACAGATACCGTAACCAAACAACGAGTTTTTTCAGCGAGACGATAGGAATATTTCATTACCGAATATGCTTTAATACTTGGATGGTGGTGCTTTCACTTGTCGTGCAGGTCCCGGCACTCCTTCCACTTGTTTCGTTGTTTTGCAACCGCAATCCAAAGAGACGGTCGCATTCGCCTGTGACTTTGGCTGCTGTTTGAGTAACCAAAAGCAGATTCTAGCTGTGGATAATGCTTCTCTTCTCACCATGTGCTCTGGCCATTGAGGTTTATCTCTTGAGACGTGTTCTGTTAGATCTTGGAGCCAGACATTCTACGAAGATCCTAACTACAGACAACGGCTTGATGTTGAGAGTGTCTTCAAAGGATGTTGCACAGGTACTTTATGTAGTGTGCGCAACATCCTAGACGTAGCTGAACTATCAATCTATATTTCTTTCGCAGTGCGTTAAAGCAAGAAGAACCGATGCGTCAAAGCTGGGCTTTGTCATAGGCGCCCAAGCGTGGTCCACGCTGCTCATTATCTAGTACCGAGTCCTTCTGTCACATCGTTTTCCTTATTCAATCCACTCCTCAGATATATGATATGTAAGACGTGCAACGTTCTGTCTCTGTCGAGTGACTGCATACACTGCTATAGCCCAGCGGTGAATGGCATGATGAATGGTCGGTGGAATGGTGCATCGTCGTTGTACAAAGAGTAACAAACAGTCAGCATGCATTTTTGTGTAAGATACTCTTATGCTCCTACATGTTGGTCAATTAAGACGGACAGCATACCATTACTTTCCAGATCCTCAAACGCTTTCTTGTAGTCTACGAAGAGGTAGATGATTATCTATTATTCAAGATGTCACTAACAAATGCAACGGTAGACTACCATTCAACAAATTACATAGAAGATATATCACACAGAAAATATTACATCCATGAAGAGATTTGCAGTGTAAAATGGCGAATGAGATGATTTTGATAAGAAACGTTGCTTGTAATAAAAACGTACAATCGCTAGTTCCACGGGGTGTGGATGTTGTAAGATAAACTAATGTTCCAAAAGTGCAAAGCCTTGAAACTGTTTTCAAACTGTTCCATTATGCTCTCAACACGACGGCTCGACCTCTCCAGAGAAAAGCAACGAAAAAAGACATAAAAGTGAAACAAAAGGGTTGAAAAGTTTGTTGAAGAATAGCCGACGTCCACTTCTTTTGATGAATTTACGATTGAAGCTGCTCAGAGAAAGTTTGCTGAACTTTCTAGGTGATGGGCATCTAATAACGTTAAGGTGAGTAACAACTGCACATATCGAAGTGCGATGAAAAGCATACAGGTCCTATGGAATCACAGCTTGAACACCTTCTCAGTGTTCCTTTCAAAAAGGAAGATTCTGCAAACATCCAGATAAACAGAAGGAAAGTATCACAGAAACAAACATGTAACAAAGCGCCTAGCTAATACTCTGCGCACATCATGATCATCCAAAAACTTTTGGTGTACATAGTGGAATGCATAAACAATCCGCTTTCATGAGGTTCGTACAGTTTTCTGACCATTCATTGCTTATGTGTTATGTTTGTGGTTTTTGCAGGAGCTCTCTTCTTGGAGGTCTGGAATGCTGGGGCTTTTAGGTCAAAAGACTTCTATTAGTAAGATGGCAGCTCCTAAAATTAGCTCTCAGCCGGGCTTCTGGTTGGAGATGTCAAACTCTTTCTTGGATTGCATGTCTGGTCAAGTGATGGAGACCTAATTCCACTTCTTCACCTCATAAAGCGGTAAACCAATGGAGTTTACAGCTGTAAATGTGAATAAAACCTCAATGCGGAGGTATTATGTTTCCAATTTTGCTTCTCAAAGATAAGTGAAGAGAACAAAGAACACCCGACTCCGTCCCCACCTTTCCGTTTCAACGGTCCTTCCTGCCCTAACGTATGCGTCAGAAACCTGGTCGCTGCGTAAGCAAGATGAAGGCTAACTCAGCGTTATCGAACGCGCAGTCGAAAGGACGATGCTAGGAGCATCCCGTTCCACAGAAGTAAGGGATGGGATCCGAAGCTCCGATCTGCGTCAACGATCAAAAATCAAAGATGTCATTTTGTACGCCAAACAGTAGAAGATAAGGTGGGCCAGACATGTAATGCGTATGAATGACAACCGATGAACAAGAGCCGTTAGTCACTGGATTCCTCGGGTTGTCAAACGTACTGCAGGAAGACCACCGGCCCGATGGTCAAAGTTCTTCACGAAGAGACTAGAAGAAAGATATGATGTTCGACGAACCAACTAGAGCGAGTAGAACCCACTGGGCTACTCTTGCACGCCACGGGGAAAAACGGAAGATTTACTGGCGCCGCTCGAGTCACTCGACGATCAACGGAACTACAGGTGATACAGGTGAATACAACCCTTACCAGTAATCGGACAAGGGATGTTTGTTCACCGTGCACTATTACTAACAAAACTTACAACAATTAAATCTGTCACCCTATTCAACTCCAACTGATATTTCGCGATAGGATAGGCCTATTTGGAGAAACCAGTGAACATACAAGAGAACCAACTAGCCTGTAATTCGCTCATCCCCATGCTCTGCAACGTCATATTCTAGTCTAAGTCTAATGAGATACGTATTAATAGCAATGAGGTGGATTTGTAAACATTGAAAATATTACCAAATATATATTATACAATTATTTACTTATATGCATGCAGATTTATAGGATAGGAAAATCCGAAAATGTCACAAGGATTCCAGCATTTCTTTTGCCCTTTTAATTGCCTTCCAACTTACCGTCCTAACCGATGATCTGAGTTGATGGTCCACAGTCGTTCATCTTCTCGATATGACATCTTTGTCATCGTATCAAGTCGAATCCTCCTTTAATGAAGGACCACCCGAGTGGTAGTTAACATGAAAACAACTGCTGCAGTACGGACTGTCAGTGGAAAATAATTTATTATCACCGGAGAATCATATAAACAACAACCATCCTATATAAAGGAAAATTGCCGGGTGAGGCTGTCCCTTTGAGCGGTGCTCCGCTGAAGTTGGCCCCACTCGATATGACGATTAAGACACCACACCGAGAAGATGGAACAACTGTGAACCATTCATTGATCCTGAGGAAGACGAAGCCGTCGAAACGCTAGCCGAATAAAAGTTTCATAAAACCCTTGGGCAAGCTAGACAATTTAAAGACATGTTGGTTATTCATACTGAGGACAAAGGAAGGTCGGCTTTCGAATACCTAATATTTGTGAATGAAAAGTTAATTCTAGAAAAGCTTTCGAGCATTTTTCCCCTAGGATTAATGTCAATAGTATTACTAGCGGCAGAAAAAATACCGTAGTTCGTTTGAGGAAAGCTGAACCACCTATATTTTCAAGCTTTTCTCCGATTATAAAGCAACGCATAGTAAAGACTTAGTCATACTGAAAGTGGTTTTGAATACGAATGCAAATTAAGTCAAGAAATTGATGAAAACTCCCTACACGAGTTGAATAGAAAATTCTCTAGAATGAAAGTATTATGGAACAGGTACTTTCGCTCCAATGAGAACTCGAGATAATTTATGTAGAAAACAATGAATGAGAAACTCCAGCGCTCTTCGTTTTAGTTTAGGTTTTAGTACCCATCAAGAAACAGCTTTCAACCAGCAGTAATGAGTAGTGTAAATCGCATAATGCAGTTTTTACAACATTCGCTTTCCTTCACCAGTTTACTACCCCACCGTGATTCATTGTTTTTCTAAACGTCGACATGTTACGTACATCATCGGTTCAAGCCACTTACCGGCTGGGAATGCTCGTCACATTACCATCCGAAATCCTGATTTAAAGCAAACCAATGTCAAGAATCAAAAAGGATAAAGTTTAAGTCGCTGGTATTTTTCCAGACAAGTTTGATATCAAAATGTCGACCTCGTATGGTTGGAAGGTTTGGTTAGTTCAGGGTACTGGATCGGACCAACCAGTATGTGTGTGCAGAGCCTCTAGTCGCTGCTCTACGCGTATTTGCAATCATCATTATGCTGAAAGTTGTAGTAACCATTCTTCCAATAATTCTTATTCTCTACAGCACCGTACTTTTCCACCAGTAACTATATTTACTGGTAACAGCACTTATCACTCCACCCTTCTCAATTTTTTTCTTAGACACCATCTCATGCACCTGTTTCGCAAATTGCTGGAAATGGGTTCTGTAACCTCTTTGTAAGAACAGCCCTCCTTACTCTGACAGTTCGGCCACTGAATTAGCAGCTACCAGCTGTCTGCACTTTCCAGCATTTGCCGTTGCAAACAGTTTTTTAGGTAAGTTACTGCATTGCTGTCACTTTTACCTTTTGCAAAAGATATTGTACAGTCTTCACAAATTTTCTGTGCAAGCAGCTCTATTAGATTGCACTAAGTGAGAATCTTCCTGAAATCGCTCTCTAAGCATTTACTTCCAATTTATTCTGTCAAAACCTGTAACATCAAAAGGATAAAGGATAGAGGTCTCGGCTTTGATCTATCCCTGTGAGATGTGCCATGCATTCAATTTCACCCAGCATCGTTGGAGGTGATTGAATGCGTATCTGGCCTTTACAATGACAAGCGGTGGCCTACCGATGTGTGGAGCTAGTGCTGCTATCCACCCAGACAAGTCTGGTACAAATTCGCGAACCCCAGAGGGATGGAATGCTTGATAAGCCTGGAGCGCGGGAATTAATCCCATCTGTATTGCAGGGCGCCTCCGACCACTGCACTACACGCGCCTTTCACCCCTACTGTTGCAGAAGGATTTTGAAGAATATTATGAGTCATCGCAGTTTAGCTTCGCTCAATTTTCTCAGCTCGTTCGTTCAGTTAGTTCGCTTCACTAGTATTCCTTTCTGGACATCGTAACGTTGTTAATATGTATTGCTTTTATTCCTGTAAGCGATTGATTATCTAAGTTTACGGTTATGCTCTGTGACAACATCAAAATGTCGCCATATGGCAAATTCGTACAACATCAAACTTCGAACCAGTGGTTATTCAGTGCTGAGGACTGTCTCGAAGGCCCATATTCCATTGACCAACTAACACAAAAGTAACCTAGCAGTAAAATAGGAAAGTTCACTCCGATTCACAGCGTCCGGCCATTTCGTGTAGTGTTGAACTGAGAATGTCTTGTCACTCCTTAATCGGGATTTCAGGGTAGGTTTCATCTTGTTTAACTGGAAAAGGGAAGGCGCTGTGGAACGAACGATTCTTCACTAACACAAAACGTTGAAGTATTTAATAATCTCCTGTGTTCCTTTCGGGCAACTGCTCATTTAATGATACTACCACTAAATTGATTTGATGAAATTTCCGTAGGAAAATGAGTACTGCATTACTGATTAGACAGACTACTACCGTAAATATTTCAGGCCTAGGCAAGTTTCCATCCGAGTAGTATTATGGTAGTGGGTATGCTTCGCTTTCTCTGTGAACTGGAGTAGTCATAAGAGAGCACTCCATACCGTCACCATAAATAGCTGCCGACCTTAGCAGATTGTAGGAACTTTGATTTACCTCATGAATAGGAATTTGGTCTGCAATGACAAGGTCTCCAGGCGTTCGTTTATTGCTACTGAGATTTCGGATGGGAATACTGAACTTCTTCCTAGTACGGCTGAGAAGCCTGATATCCACCAACATTCCTGTTAATGAGCTGATAACCATCAAATGAAACCAATTATTTTTAGAAAAAAATTTAAGAAATGTGTCATATTACTCTTAACTGCCGGTTAGTGAGAAAAACAGAACTTATTGTTTGGGAGACCATAATAGCTATTCGGTCAAAACTTTCACACAAACATCTGAAACGCGTCTGGTTCTCTTCGATTGAAATCTGCTCACTTGATTGATGAAAACCACCTGCGCTATCGTGATTTGCGATGACGGATGGGGTTTTCCCGATATGCATAGTTTCCGTAAAGCTCACTGTATCAACCTATTACTTCTTTTCATATGCCAACCGCCTAGCCGGACAAATCGTGGTCAACTTTAGAACACATCTTCCTCATTTAGTGGCATTTGTAAAGCAGCAATAGTGAGAAAATAACTGAGCGATCAGTGCGATAAATTATTGCCAACTTTGTAGACAACTTGACTTTAAAGGGTGACTATGCAAATTGTCTTAGCAGTGCATGCCTTTATCCGTATAGCATTTACCTATTATGTACGCGTGTAGATGCTCAACGTGACATTGCTGAAAATTCTCATCATGCAAGACGAAAAGTTCGAGCGATCAAACGATAGATACTGAGATTTTATCACAGGTGTTATTGAGTTACAAAGAGTGAGACGTTTGATGCCGAACAATCTCTTACGAGAGCGCTATGGATCTGAAATTAATACTTGACCTATACAATGACTTATAGGTGCCTTTCAATGTGTTAACTCAGTGTTGTTGTCGTCCCAAATTATTTTGCAACCAATATGCCGAACTCGAAGGGATGGCGAGACTTGGTTGGGGCAAGGCGATGCGTAGAACCAATGGCCATGTGTGTATTGCACGGTACCTTTAACCAATAGGCTACACACTGGTTTATCGCATTATAATCAGAGAAAATATATAGGATAGCCAGCTTCCGCCCTTAATCCCACCTCTGAATTCGGTCCTGCATGGAGTTTGCATGTTGAAGCATTGGTGTTCGTATGAATTCGTATTGTTCTAGTAAGAGTTGTTCGATATGATTGTAGTCATTCATCATCGTTCAACAATCGCTTATAGAACGTCTTCCGACCATTGAACAAGTTAGGGTTGTTGTTCTTATTTCTCCATCTCTCTTGTTTTCTTTATCATTCTAGAGTTCATTCTCTTGAAATTCTTTAGTTTTCTTTAAACTCTTAAAGTAAGTCTTTAAGAAAATTCTTTTAAAAAGTTATTAAAAAAGAAACCTGCTGAAAAGATAGAAGGCAAGGCAAGAACAAAACAAAAGGGAATATACCACGCATAAGACATCGTGTAGCCGACGAACGTCTTCTGATCCTCGGTTCTGATGAAAATAGAAAACTTATGACATGGGCAGATAATTAGTAGAACTGATGGACTTCGATTGAAAAAGTAGAAGGATCTAGAGCGCTATTAGACGAATGAATGTTTTCATTACCATTTGCTGCGCCATTTTCTTCTTGTGCTCATATAGAACTAATGGCTTCTAGACAGACGGTACAATATTATGCTGCTGAAATGACGAGTATCAGAAAATTTTGTCTAACATAGTTTACTTTGAACAACCAGCTCACTTTGGCAATGGAGTAGTCCTCGATGTCAATGCACAATGTAGGCCTAGTATTCGATATTGTTGGCAGAGCTTCCAATGCTCAAGAAGAGATTTGACTTCTTGAGAAAACTAAAGACACAGCTAGGAGAAAGCTGCCGCTATTAGCGTCTCCTTCCTTCCTAACTGTTCATTGCTAATCAAGAAAGCAACATCTGACTTCAGTGCAGATTGGGACACACTTTAGCAAGGCAAGGTGAGGATGCAAAAGTCAGAACAGCCTGAGTTATTAAGTAAGTGTTGTAAAGTTAACGCCATCAACAGCTGAACTCAACGGTCGGATTAATTTGTCCGATGGTCTATATATTGTAAAACATGTTTATGTCATAAACATATTAACTATGGATGAAAAGTAAATATGCTGATGACGGCAAGAGGAAAGATTTATATCGTTGACCTTTGATTAAAGTCAACACCAATGCCTACACCTCAAATCCAAAACATCACGAGACAATAAGTGATGACGAATGAGAAGCAGAAGTTCCTCATCTGAAAACAAGATTTGCTTTGCAGCCAGTAGATTGCATCGATCATCAATAGAGACTGGACACCGGAAAATAATGCGTTATTTAACCAAGTAGCAGAATTACCGCCCACACAGAAATGTAATCACATAGTCAGCTTAAAGCATTTGCTGGCAAAACAAGGCGTATAGAGCACATCAGTGAATGATAATAACTGATTAACACAGCTTATGAAGCACAGAAACAGTGATAGCGGAAATTAATGCGGAGAGAAGGTACACATTTTCGACTTCATTCGGTGCTAATTCCCTTGTTTTCATTAAATTCAAAAGTGTATAGTGCATGAATCGGGTTGAAATGCTTTGTAATATACACACGATCATTGGTTCGATCCCACTCTCCGGAAAAAACCAAGCCTTCCACCACTCACGTATCAACAAATTTGTACCAGACTGGCCTCGAAGGAGAGAAGGATTGACATTCAGTAAGCTAGTGGATAAATTATAAAACGATAAAGCTGACGGCGTTGAACAATTTCTGAGGGATGCGCCATGCAACCCATTTCATCAAGTTAGAGGTGACTGAGTACATATATGTCCCCCCCCCATACATTGATTCACGGTGGCCCAACGATGTATCGAGTCAGTACTGGAATCGTACCAGAAAATCCGGTCTCAATCTGCCAACCGCCGAAGGATGGAAGGCTTGATGAGTCTGGAGTACTGGGTCGATCCCATGCTTATTGCAAGGTACCTCTATCCACTGCGCTACACGCGCCCTTAAGTTAGTGGATAGGTTAAACAAGATGCCTACTGCGTTCGAATGCACTGCAGATCCACAAGGGATTGATCAACACTGAACGTTGGATCTATTATCTTTTTTTTTGCCCTGAAGCCCTGTATGACGTTTTCCAATTTCTTCACGAGAAAAAAAGTTCATGTTGTAATTAGGAATTCACTTCCAAGCATTTCTGATAAAAAGACCTGTCAAGCAAAATAAAAAACGAGGACTTAATTAAAACATCACTAGTCCCCACAAGTCACATTACACTTGTTCTTTCAATTTTCGAGTGAATGAATGCCCGTGTAAAATTACTGAACTGTTAGGCGGTAATCATTCCATCATACAAATCATGAATTGCTGGTTTTAGCTGAAAGAAAGGTTTGAAAAATGGCTAAAACGTGTAGAGAAATAAAACAAACATGTAAAAGATATAAGCTAAGTACTGAAAGAATCAGTCACGTTGAGCAGAGCTCATTACCTCTTCCCAAGTTCTTCCAATGCGAAAGAAGCCCGCGTTCTCTTGAAGAGGATGAGTGTCCTCAAAAGTACGGAAATTTACTTACTAAAATTTCTCATCTTCACAAGGAATCGTCCAGAGCTTTCTTTCTCTGTAACCATGGAGTAGCGCAGGTATGTCATTATAGCAAATAATGGTGGGAGCTCTAGTGATCAGAAGGAGGCATGCTGACTTTTGAAAGGGATTGTACCATAATGGTTGTGAGTCCCAGAATGGTTTCAAGTTTAGTTTTATTAGTTCTGAATTAAAATACTAATCCAAGTCTCAGTTTGAACTAAAGGACAAGGTCTTAATCTCAATAATCGTGCTAGAACTACCTCGTATTAAACGTTGCTCCATAGAACTTTCGTCTAAACGTATATTTTCTTAATCTTAACTTTTTTATTTACTGCCTTTTTCTTCTTAATGGCAGGGTATGTTGTGAAATATAACTCGTATGAAGTGCTGAGATATTTGCAAAACTCCGGACCACAGGTGTATGCAGTGGGGAACGAACACGCGCTGTTG